>APFE031628666.1:183751-200838 GCA_000404065.3 Pinus taeda
CAAGAAATCGGCCTGTGGCCTCTTAGCCGCTAGCTGGGGGCCTGGGCGGGCGGCGGGGACTGCGCTCAGCCCCCCCGCCCACTCGGGCTCCTAGCCAGTGGCCAAGACACCGTAGGCCGATTCACTCGCCTGCCTAGGCCCCTAGCCAACGACCAAGAAATCGGCTTGCAGCCTGTTGGCTGCTGGCTGGGGGCTCAGGTAGGCGGTGAGGACTGTGCTCAGCACCCCACCCCCCCTCTCATCTACTTGGGCCTTCTTGGCCACTGGCTGGGGGCTCGAGGGGGTGGTGGGATGAGGGAGGGAGACAGTGGGGTGGGGAGGGGATGAGGGGAGCGAAGGTGTAACACCCACGAGTCATTGTTGCGAGATGGTGAGTCGGGTGCGCTAACTGGGTGCGTTTAACCAATGAGTCGGTGAGAGTCGGTGTGGGTGCACGAAGGCAAGACGAGCCAGGCGTGTTTAACCGATGAGTCAAGGGCGAGCCCACATGGTGTGACGAGCCGACCGAATGAGCCAAGGTGCGACCACACAAGAGTCATTGCGAAAAATGGCTAAGTGTCGGAGAGTTGGCGAGTTTATATGGGTGGGCAGTCCTACACATGGGCGCTTCACACCATGGTCGATGGAGTAAAATGGTGAAACGACAGATGATAGGTTGACTTGACTAAAAGTTGAAGCCCCTACCAAGATCGAAGCACCGTATATATGGGTGAAACTATGGTGGAAAAAGGCAAGCAAGACATCCACTTCACATCGCAGCGGAGGTTCATAGTTTATGGGGGAACCATCCAAGCGAAGGAGCGGAGGATGATTTCGCTGGTCAGGCGAAGTAGATAGAACAATGAGTGGGCAAGGGCAACGCAGGTTGAGTAACAGGTTAGCTGCAGGGCGGGGTGAGGCGCAGGTCGCCACACAGCTGGGCAGCAGGGTTATCGCGGCAAGGTTGAACGAAGCATTCCGGAGGTTCCGGAAGGGCGGTCCCGGGTGAGGGTGTCGGTAGTTGAACGATGAGTCAGGTGAAGTGCGTCCGCAGCTGAATGGTGGCTAGGGTGAGAGAGCCTGCGGTCGAACGAAGTGCCAAGGCAAGTGCACTCGTGGCGAGACAACGACGAGTTTTTGGGCATGGTGGAAGCGTTCGGTGGAGGCTGAACTAAGTGTGCAGTGGTAACTCGGGCAGGTTTGCACGGTGCATCGGCCGGGTCAGTGGACCGGCCGAGTTACACGACAGCCTCGCTTTGTAAATTTTAAAAGAACTGGTTGAATTATGCTCCTGAGAAATTGTAAATCAACAAATTATACATATATTACTTGTATACATTGTGTTACTTGTCTCTTGCATGGTTTTGTGGTTATTAATGTATTTCACACATTAATAAGTTAACATGGAAAAATATATGAATGTTAGGCGTAGTTTGGAAAACATCTTAACAATGGAAAATTTTAAGTGTTTAGCCAGTGCCGCACGTTGGGCAACTCGTGAAAAAAGGGTTGAGGGCATGACAAATGGTATTAGAGGAAATTGCAGAGACCAGGTATGTATGCAGTTTGAAGTTTTGAGGAGGAAATCTTGGATTCACATTTTGGGGTTCCTGGACTTGGTGGTTCATGGAAAGACCATCTAAGCATTGGTGGACACGAGTGCCACGCATAACTTCATGACTACACATTTAACGAAGGAAGTTGGGCTGTAGATTTTTTCATCAGATGTGGAGGTCAAGGCAGTGAACTCAAGGGCTAAAGTCACTGGATTGGCACACAAAGTGCTGGTTCGAATCAAAGGCTGGCAGGGTGAATTGGACTTCATAGTGATGGAGATGAACAACTTTGATGTGATATTGGGGCAGGATTTCTTGAAGGGCAATAGAGTGGTTCTTTTCCCCTTTTCCCCTAGCTAAAATTTCCAAGGTGCTGGCCAAGTATGCAGATTTGATGCCCTATGAGCTACCAAAGAAACTACCACCAAGGCATGCGGTGGACCATAGCATTGAGCTAGAGCCAGGGAAGCAACCTATGGCCAAAGCTCCTTATCGATTGTTAGGACCGGAGTTGGAGGAATTGAAACAACATTTAAAGGAGTTAACTGATGTAGGTTTCATAAGACCTTCAAGGTCCCTCTATGGAGCTCCAGTATTATTCCAATGAAAGTAGGATATGAATGAGCTATGGATGTGCTGTGATTATCGTGCTCTCAACAAGCAAACGATAAAGAACAGGTATCCTTTGCAGTTCGTTGTAGATTGCTTCGATAAGCTTGCGAAAGCGCGAGTGTTTTCCAAGCTAGATTTGAGGCATGGGTACTATCAGGTGCAGATAGCGGAAGGAGATGAGAGGAAGACCGCGCTTGTAACAAGGTATGGAAGCTTTGAATTCCTTGTTATGCCATTTGGGTTATGCAATGCTCCTACTATGTTTTTCACTTTGATGAATGATGTACTATGTCCATACTTGGATTCGTTCATAGTAGTATACTTGGACGACATCATGGTGTACAGTGATAACATGGAGGATCATAAAATGCACTTGGCTTTGGCTTTTGAGGCACTTAAGAAGAGTTAGTTGTACTTGAATAAGTCAAAGTGTATGTTTGCCTAGACCGAGATTTTGTTCCTTGGACACATTGTGGGTCAAGGGTACATATGGATGGAATCGAACAGGGTGAAGGTGATAGAGGATTGGGTTAAACTGAAGAATGTTCATGATATGAGGATGTTTTTGGGCATGACCAATTACCAAAAAAAGTTTGTAGGTGGGTACTCCAAAGTGACCTCATCACCGACAAACCTTCTAAAGAAGGACAAGCGATGGAATTGGATGGAGAAATGTCATATGGCATTTGATGACTTAAAGAAGAGGATGGTTTCAACACTGATACTGAAGTTACCTGACTTTGAGCGACCGTTTGAGGTACACACAGATGCTTCGGATTTTGCGATAGGAGGAGTTCTTATGTAGGATGGGCATCCGGTGGCATATGAGAGTCGGAAGTTGCAGGATAGAGAACGAAGGTATCTGGTTCATGAGAAGGAGTTAACTGCGATCATCCACTATTTGCAGGTATGGAGGCATTACTTGAATGGGAAGCCTTTTGTTGTCAAGACTGACAACGTTGTAGCGAGTTATTTTGCATCACAACCAAAGCTATCAGCAAAGCAAGCTCGTTGGCAGGACTTCTTGGCAGAGTTCGACATGACTATTGAGTACAAGCCAGGTAGTCTCAATGCAGTTGTATATGCCCTTAGTAGGAAGGGACAATTAGCAGCATTGGAGGGGGAGGAAGACCAGGCAACACAAAGTAGGAGTCGAGTACATATGACAAAAGAGATGTAGAATAAGCTCAAGGCGAGCATTGAGACTGATACTCGAGCGCAAATATTGTGAAGAAGATAAAGGAATGGAAGACACAGGAGTTTTTCCTCTGAGATGGATTCTTATTCTTTGGGAACCGACTCTATGTTCCAAAGTCATTTGGACTTAGGAGACACCTTTTGAAGGAGTGCCACGATTCTCCATGGGCTAGCCACCCAGGGCAACGTCGTTCTTTGGCATTGATGGAGAGAGGATTCTTTTGGGAGAAGATGAGGGAGGATGTAGAGGAGTATGTGCACACATGCATTGTTTGTCAGTAGGACAAATCATACACCCAAAGGGAGGGAGGGTTGTTGCAGCCATTACCGATTCCAAAGAGACCATGGATGAGTGTCTCGATGGACTTCATCACTCAGTTACTGCAGGTGCAGGGATACAATGGGATTATGGTCGTGGTTGATTGTTTTTCCAAGTATGTTGTCATCATTCCAACGAAGATACTTTGTGGAGCCGAGAATATTGTAGAGTTGTTCTTTAAGAACATAGTGAAGTATTGGGGGATTCCATTGAGCATTGTGTTAGACTGAGATCCACGATTTACAGACAGATTTGTGACCACATTGTTCAAGCTAGTCGGGACATAATTGTTGATGAGTTCAAGTTACCATCCGCAGACAGATGGGCAGACTAAGTGAATCAATGCATTGCTGGAGGATTACTTGAGACATTATGTGACGGTTAATCAGAAGAATTGGCATGAACTCTTGGATGTAGCTCAGTTCAGCTACAACATGCAGAAGAGTTCCGCGACTAGGTATAGTCCATTTGAATTGGTGAATGGGCAGTTGCCAGTCGCTCCTCACACCGTATTGACGAGAGGTTTCTTGAGGAGTCCTCATGCGAAGAAGTTCATGAAGGCATGGGATGAGACCTTGGAGTTGGCACGGTTGCACTTGCACGAGGCTGCAAGGAGGATGAATAAATGGGCAGATAAGGACACGTAGGGTGCACACTTCAGTGTGGGAGATATGGTTTTTCTCAGGATCACCAGAGATTAGTTTCAGCCACCTAAGGGGATTGCGAGATCTTTGACAAGGAAGTATGATGGGCCATTTTGGGTTAAGAAGTGAGTGGGAGAAGTTTCCTATGTGTTGGAACTTCCGCACCACATGCATTCAAAACATCCTGTTTTTCATATCAGTCAGTTGAAGAAGTGTCGACTTGATGCAGAACATATAGATAAGGTGGAGCCACCGAGGGGACCAACCATGATTGTTGACAGACCGAACCTTGTTTTGGAGAAGATCCTGGATCTTGGAACGACAAGACTTGGGAGTAACATGAGACAGGAATTCCTCATTATATGGAAGGATGCATCAGAGGAGGATAACTGGGAGATGGAGGACTCACTGTGGAGATGGAAGAAAAAGATTGCGAAGTATGATAGGAAGCTACAGACAATAGCCGAATTGCCAAGGATGACAATGAATTTAAGTGGGGGAGAATGTAACGCTTACGGTCATTTTTGCGAGATGGTGAGTCGGGTGCGAACCGGGCGCGTTTAACCGATGAGTCAGTGAGAGTCGGTGTGGGCGCACGAAGGCGAGATGAGACAGGCGCATTTAATTGGCGAGTCAAGGGTGCGCTCGCATGGTGCGACGAGCTGACTAAATGAGCGAAGGTGCGACCACACAAGAGTCATTGCGAAAAATGGCTAAGTGTCAGAGAGTTGGCGAGTTTATATAGGTGGGCGGTCCCACACATGGGTGCCCCACACCATGGTTGATGGAGTAAAATGGTGAAACGATGGATGATAGGTCGGCTTGACTAAAAGTTGAAGCCCTTACCAAGATCGAACCACCGTATATATGGGCAGAGCTATGGTGGCAAAAGGCAAGCAAGTCATCCATTTCACATTGCAGCGGAGGTTCATAGTGTATGGGGCAACCATCCAAGCGAAGGAGCGGAGGATGAGCCTACTGGTCGGGTGGAGAAGATAAAACAATGAGTGAGCAAGGGAAGCGCAGGTCAGGTAACAAGTTAGTTGCAGAGCGGGGCAAGCCGCAGGTCGCCACACCGTCAGGCAGTAGGGTTGTTGCGGCAAGGCTGAACGAAGCAACGCGGAGGTTCGGGTAGGGTGACCCCAGGTGAGGGCGCTCACAATTGAATGGTGAGTCGGGTGAAGTGCACCTGCAACTGAACGGTGGGTTGGGTGAGAGTGCCCACGGTTGAACGAAGAGCCGGGGCAGGTGCGCCCATGGCGAGACAATGACAAGTTGCTGGGCATAGTGGAAACGTTCGGTGGAGGCTGAACTAAGTGTGCGGTGGTAACTCGGGCATGCCTGCACAGTTCAGCGGCTGGGTCGGTGGACTGGTCGAGCTGCATGACAACCTCCCTTTGTAAATGTTAAAAGAAACAGTTGAGCTATGCTCTCAGGGAAATTGTAAAACAACAAATTATACATATATTACTTGTATACATTGTGTTACTTGTCTCTTGCATGGTTTTGTGGTTATTAATGTATTCCGCACATTAATAAGTTAACATGGAAAAATACATGACCGTTAGGCGTAGTTCGGAAAACAACTTAACAATGGAAAAGTTTAAGTGTTTAGCCTATGCTGCACGTTGGGCAACTCGCAAAAAAAAGGTTGAGGGCGTGAACAGAGGGGGTGGGGAGGGGAGAAGGAGGCCGGTGGGGTGGGTGAAGAGGAGGGGGAAGGGGGGATTTTTTTTATTAATATTTTTTTAAATGTTTTGGAATATATATATATATATATATATATATATATATTTTTAATTTTAATTTAAATTTTTTATTCTTTTTGTAATTTATTTTAACTTTTTTTAAATGATGTTTTTAATTTAAACTTAAAGAAAATGGGTTTTATTTTATTTTATTTTTTGTTTTATTTTATTTATTCTTATTTAAAGTTTTCATTTTTACAAGTTTAATTGATTAAAAAAAAAAAATAGTTTTATGATCATTTAATTTATTTTTTGTCATGAATAGTCCCCTTGCACCCTCGGGCCATTAAGCCTCGAGGTGGCCCAAGATTTTATTTAATTTTAATTTATTTTTTTATTTTCAGTTTTATTATTATTATTAATTATTATTAATTATTTTTAATGTTGTTGGTTGTTGTTTTTTTTAACTCTTTTTTTTCCTTTTTAGTTATTTTTTTTAAACATTATATAATATATATATATATATAGTTATAATAATATATATATATAATAATGTATTACTATATATTTTTTATATTTGATTTTTTTTTGTCTTTTTTTATATGTTTTTATTACTTTGTTATTATTATTATTATAATTATTTTTTTCAATAATTGGAATTTTTTTGCCATTTCTAAAATATTTTTTATATTGCTTTTTTTGTCATGTTTTTTTATATTTTATTACTTGTTACTATTTTTTATTTTTATTTTTCAATATTTGAATTTTTTGTTTTCTTTTGTAGGGTCTGTGTCAATGTTTGTCTAGCAACCCGATCCCATTATGTGCAATTTGATAGTTGATTTTAAATTTTTCGTTATAATGAATCGAGTTTGCCCCACAATGTGTTAATTTCATGGTTGGTTTTTAAGTTTTTATTGCAATGGTTGAGCTGACCTACACTTTGTGTCAATTTTTTTTTTTCACAGAAACGGTTATGGATTGTATTAATTGAATGGTCTAAATGCTAGATTTCAGATT
Organism: Pinus taeda; assembly: GCA_000404065.3. Lineage (NCBI taxonomy): Eukaryota > Viridiplantae > Streptophyta > Pinopsida > Pinales > Pinaceae > Pinus > Pinus taeda. The sequence continues at coordinate 190,767 of APFE031628666.1, forward strand.
ACAATGAGAGGGAGCCAGACCCAAATAGATTTGACCACCTGAAGTGCTATGGGGCTTGTGTTCCGCTTCCAGCTCTTTTTGGGTACAACTATGTAGTTGATTTCTGTGATTTGCCCAAGCTTATAAATACAAACAAACTGATTTAGTAGTAAGCAATAAAACATATCAGCTGACTGATTATGGAATTGGATCCCATGTTTCATCCCCATCTCTTATCATTGCCCCGGGAGAGAGAAGAGCAGCTTTATTAGCTTCAAGATCCGCTTCTTTGTTGTTGTCTCTCAGAACGTGGAAGTATTTCAGGTTTTGGAATAGTTTCCCCAAACTTCTGATTCTAGATGTCAGTCTTGCCAATCTTAAGTCCCGAGGGGAAGAGTTGGTCACCATGATTTTTATAATCACTTGAGAATCCCCAAAAATGTTTGCCTCCTTGATTTCCAAATTCAAGAGCAACTTGAGACCTTGGAAGAGGGCCAATGCCTTAGCTTGAATTCTGGAGTTGATCTCCAGACCCCAAGCAAAGATGTGGGTCGATATGTCTTCAGTGTTCTTAACAGTTCCTCCTGCCCCAGCCTTGCCAGGATTTCCTTTTGCTGCCCCGTCAAAGAAGAGAGAGTGCACCTTTTGATTGGAGATCCAGTCTTGAAAGTCTTCCTTATTTTTTCCCCTTATTTGCCATTCCTTGGGAGAGGAGATATTTCTGATGGCTTGGTGAAATTGCAGATCTAAGGAGGCCCCCCAAACAATATCTAACTGATTAAGATTTGAATCATCTTTTTGATCTCCCAAGCATTCTTTTAACTGGAACTTTATCTTAGCCACTACCACCTTGACATCATGCTGAGTGCTTCTAAAAATTCTGCTGTTTCACTCTAGCCAGATCTGCCAGTAGCCAATTTTGAGGAGAGAAGACCAAGCCGCTTTAATCACTTTGTTTTTGGGGGGAGGACCAGGATAATTGTTCTGCCAGTTAGCGAAGAGATTGGTTATGGAGACGGGGAGAACGAAATTGGGGTTCCAATGATCCATCAGCTCTCTCCACACCTGCACAGCGAAGTTGTAGTTTAAGACGAGATGCGTGGCACATTCCACATTCTCTCTGCATAGGGAACACTTGGATGGGCCATGGAATCCACGCCTCTACAGATTGTCATCAGTAAGGATTTTCCTGTGGCATAGGAGCCAACAGAACATGCCGATTTTGGGCAGAGAGGAAATGCGTCAGACTGCCTTCCACGGAGCTGGATCAGGAGGGACATTTTGTTTCAAAGTGAGATTAACGTAGCCTTGGGCTACTGTGTAACCTGCAGCCAGTGTACCCCATCCACGCTTGTCTTTTCTGCGAATATGCGAGGGGGTAATTCCATTCAGCATAGCATAGAGGCAGATGGAATCCTGTAGGAGATCTGGAGGTAAATCGTTTAAACTCCAGCCAGCCCAACATGTCCCAGCCCACATGGATATATCCCACAGCGTGGATCTTCCTGAAGCAGTCAACCAGTCTCTCAGCACCTTCACGGAGGGGCAATCGCCAATCGGGTCACGATCCATGATGCAATCAACCCAAATGTTAATTTTCTTCCCATTTCCAGGGATCTAGTAAGCCTTAGAGCGGATCAAAGGGGCTCCTTTGGAGCAGAGTCTAACAAATGGAGAGATGCCTTGGGGGAGAGGCCCATCCAGACATCTAACCCTCTTGCCTTTGAAATATTTCCTCCATAGCGCTAGTTGGGCCCAGCCAGGCTTGGGCACAATAATTTTCCAAAGAAGCTTGGCTCCCATGGCAATGTTCTGCAGGGATAGGTTCTTGAAATTTAGACCTCCCTCCATCTGAGGCTTGAGGACAGTCTCCCAATTAACAAGAGGGATTTTCCTCTCATTTTATTTGCCTCCCTTCCAAAAGAAATTTCGAATGTGTTGGTCGATTTTCTGAAGAATGCTGATTGGAGCAAGGAGCACTGAGAATTGAAATAAGGGGAGACTGCAGAGAATGGCTTTGATGAGGACTGACTTGCTCGCAATATTAAGCCAGTTGAATCCCCAAGCATGGAGTTTGTTCTTGAATTTTTCTACTTGAGGGAGCCAACCCCTACTATAGGCTTGCTTGAGAGAGATAGGGAGCCCAAGATACTTAAACGAGGTCCAAACTAAAGGGGCTACAAATCCAAAGCATCTGGAAATGGAACTAGGAAAAATGGGTGTAATGTTCCAACAGTAAATGTGGCACTTCCCCTTGTTGAGACTGCTTCCCAACACGATACGAAACTCATCAAGAGCTTCTTTGAATCTGTTGGCCGAGTGGATTGAAGAAGCCCCAAGCAGAAGAGTATCTTCTGCAAAAAGGGCATGGTTGATGCTTTGGACTCCCCTAGCAATGCAAATCCCTAAAATCTCCTGCTCTTGCATTTTTTATTTAGATGGAAACTGAGAAAGGAGGCTTGAAGAACAGACAGAAGAGGAAATAGAGGACAGCCTTGCCTTAGTCCTCTTGAAGCTTTAAAAAAACCAGCAGCACTGCCGCTAACTAGAGGAGCGATCCATGGCTCCGAGATGCAAGCCCGAATCCAGTTTACAAAATTCTCCCCAAATCCAAACCTTTGCAAAACATTCAAGAGAAAGTTATGTCTAACAGGATCAAAAGAATTTGCTAAGTATAGTTTGATAGCCATACCTTTTTCCTTGCGCTGCTAGCTTGAAAGGATTGTCTCTTGTACTAAAATGAAGTTGTCCACTAGCTGTCTACCATGAATGAAGCCCCCTTGATTCTCTGGAATGATTTTAGGGAGAAGATATTTTAGCGTGTTAGCTATTACTTTGGTGATCAATTTGTAGACAATGTTGCAAAGAGAGATGGGACGAAATATGTTGAAGGAGTTGGTGCCTTTCTCCTTGGGTATGAGTGCAAGGAATGATGAGTTTGTACTTCCTCTAATTTTTTGACAGGCTTGGAATTTTTGGACCATTTTATAAATAACTTTTTCCACAATGTGCCACCAGGTTTGAAGAAATCTGGCAGAGAATCCATCCAGACCTGAGGCTTTATCTGGGTCCATGGCAAAGAGAGCATTTTTTACCTCAGCCTTGGTGACTTTGGCTTCTAGTTGGTGATTCATCTCAACAGATATTGAATGGGGAACCTAGTCCAGAAGACAAGAGTTCTGAGTCGTATTCACCTCCTCGCTGTACAGATTTTTCAAATGGAGAAAGGTTGCTCGTTTGATGCTTGCAAAGTCTTTGTGATTGGTAGTTTCTTCTTTCATTTCAGCTATGGAGTTGAAACATTTTATGGCTTGAGCTTGCTTGTGGAAGAATGAAGAATTTTTGTCTCTTGCTTTGAGCCAAAGGCAACAAGATTTAATCCTCCATAATTCTTCTTCGACCAGGCAGGCTTTATGAAATTGTTGTTGAAGTTGGACCTCATTATCAAGAATTTCTCTAGACACATATGCCTCTTTCGAAAGAAAATGATGGGCATGTAGCTGACTTTGGAGATTTTTCCTTTCAGCTGCTGGATTAGGAAGGGTTTTGGCCCAACACTTTAGGGTAGATTTCACTCTTCTGAGTTTTTATTCCCACACATAGAATGGAAATTCGTTGACTGGTTGGGACCAACTTTCCTTGTATCTGCAAAAAATTAGGTTCCTTGATCCAGAGAGGGCTAAACTTGAAGGGGATGGGGCCAAGATCACTATGGGCACAAAGTTCAAGCTTGATAGGATTGTGATCAGAGATGCTGTAAGAAAGGATTTTCATACTAGTGTCTAGTCCAAGCAAAAGAAAGGAACTTTGAACAAAGAATCTATCCAACCTTGCTGCAATGTGTCTAGGGCCTACTCTTTTATTTGACCAAGTATACTTACCAGAAGCAGGCTTGTTTTCTAATAGGTCCCAATCTTGCAGGAGATCCTCTGCCCATTCCCTTGTCGGATCTCGCATAATGCAGCCTCCTCGCTTTTCTAAAGTGTGTAGTGTGAGATTTAGGTCTCCTGCAATAATGACGTTATCTAGATTACCTAGAGCTGCTTGGCTTCTTATTGATTCCTAGCAGGCCTTTTTTTCTCCAGCATTGACCGACACATAAACATTGAAGAGACAAAATGTTTCTTTAGTAATGAGATGTTGCATGTTCCGCATCAGTCAGTGAGTATTTGAAATCTCAGACACTAAGGAAAACCTGCTATCATTCCACAGAGTACCCAACCCTCCAGAGGCTCCTCGGATTGAGATAGCTATTTCTTTACTTTTATTCCAGAGTTTTTTGCTTGTTTGGAGGAAGTCTGAATCTGCCATTTTAGTCTCTTGGAGAAGGAATATTTTTAGGGCTTCTATTCCTATTAAGTTTCTTATGGCCTCTTCTTTAATTTTGCTCCCCACATGCCTACAATTCCAAGAGAATATTTTCATTATTTACCTTTGCTCTGCTGGGCTCCCTTGGAGCCTTGGTGCTAGTTTCTTGCCATCTTTAGATTTTTTGCTAACAACCTCTTCAGAGTAGGTTGACTGACCCATAGCTTATCCTTGTATTTTTCTTTCTCTCTTTTCTCCCGATTTGTTTTGCACCCTCTTGTGGATATCCTTACAAAGGTTTGGGAATCGCCTATTTCTCCTTCCTCCTCCGAGTCTTTCGACTCTTGGTCCTCTTCCTTAACTTCGACAGGGATTCCTTTTGAGCTTTTTACAACACTTGCATCCTTGGAAGAGATAGGTAGATTACCTTTTTTGGGAGGCACTGCTTTTTGGTCCACGACCTCATTGGTGTCCTCTGGCTCCAAGCTAAGAGGGTCGAACTTGTTTTTTGGAGTAGGCTTAGGCGGGATCTGCTGAGCAGAGGCTTGGTGAGCACCTTTGCCATTAGTGCCTCTCAACTTATGTGTCTTGAAAGAAGTTTTGGAACGTTTGACTTGGTTCCAACCATCCTCCTTCCTCTATACAACTTCGTTATTGGTCGGGCAACCTCTGGCGAAGTGGCCATAAACATGAAATTTACAGCATTTGAAGGGAAACTGCTCATAGTCTAGTTTCTGCACATGCGTCCAGCTTCTGACATTGATTTTGATGGCCTCTGGCAGCCCCACCTCTAGATCTACTTCTACGCAGATCCTGGCACAATCATATTGATCCTTATTATTCGCTCGATCTATAAATTCCCCAAGGGAATTTCTAATGTGCATCAAAGAATCCCAATTCCAGCAATGAAATAGGAGATTTGGAAGCCTAAACCACACCGGGGCTGTTTTGGGTACATGTACTGCTGGATCAAATTCTGGAGTCCATTTATTCAGGTACAAACCCTAAGGGCCCATGAAGTAAATTTGAAGAGGAACAATCCTCTCCCTAGAAAGTAAGAGGTAACACTTTCTTTAATCAATGACACCCAATTTTTGTTGACCCAGCCCTTAATGGTTTTGGGGGATGGCCATAGCCTAGTGAACTGGCCGATGAGAGCTCACTCGGTCAAAGACAATGCAACCTGGATCATGATTTTAGGAGGAAGGGAGATCTTTGGAAAATCATCCAATTTTTTAATGAATTTCACAGCTTCAAAATTCTTCTTCTTTGGGAGCCCTGCTAAAAGCCGTTTAAAGGCCTCAGGAGATGAGATCGGTGGTGGAATAGGTGGGAGAGGTGCCTGGGGAGTGCCCAGCACCTCCATGGGTGTGAGCCCTAGAGCGCGAATCTATCAGTAATCGCAGAAGGGAAGAGTAGCTCTCAGGCAGTAGCGCGGTTCCAAGTTAATTACTTTTACGAGTCACTATTCTTAATATATATACCTGCAATAACTATTTACAAGCATATCCAAAATATATGAGTATAATAGTGTAATTATTATATAAGCTTTCAATTACCTTTTGGGGATTGAATTTCAAGGGATTTTGAATATGTTATGAAACTAGCTCACAAAAAGATAGGAAAGATAGATCAACGCCTAAGAATTCAGCCTCTTCAAGGGGGAAACCTCCTTTACATTACACAGATGAACAATGCTTAGATGATGCAAATGTGAATACCTCCTTTCTATATATAGGAGTCTAAGGGGTCATAATATAATCAAAATGGACATAAGAATAATAATCTAAGGGCGCACTAATAACAATAGTGGCCTTCTATGGGGCACAATAATAACAATATGGGGACTACAAGGAAACAACAATATAATAAGGGGGTTGTACTAATAACAATAAGGGGTTACACTAGTAGTATAGAGACCTAACATGCCCCTCTCCTTCAAATGGTGTTGTCATCAATGCTTGAGTAGTTCTTGATGCTTATGTATAAAATTTTCAAGTAAGTTCTTCCACTTGATGAGATACTCTAAAATTGATCAATTTCGTAGCTATTGGGTTCTTGTTTCTGTAACTACTCCAGGTTCCAATATGATTTTTCCTTCCTCATCAAGCTATGGTAATATTGTTTGAACTGGGATCTTCTGCAAATTTTGAATGAGTGGCGACACTACTTCATTCTTCTTCCATTCATCCCTTTTTTCATTTATCCAATTTGGTTTGACAATAAAAATAACAAAAAACAATGCTTCCACATCCTCATCCCTTCTTGAGAGTGCATCTATAACAACATTTGGCTTCCCGGTTTTGTAGATGATTTCAAAATAATAAACCAACATATTTGTGACCCATTTTTTTTTTTCTTCTAAAGATAATCTTTGTTCTAAAAAATATTTCAGACTATCATGATCCAGTTTTACCTTGAAGTGTCTTCCCATTAGGTAAGGTCGTCATTTCTTAAGTGCATGTAGTATTGCCAACATTTCCTGCTCATCAATATCTTGCTTGAGATGTAGTCGTAAAAATATCCAATCACCTACATCAAAACCTCTTTCACTATGATGTTGATTTGCCTCTTGTTTCATTTGATTCTGCACCAAAGTGGCGTTATCTATTAAAAGTTGGAGAACTTATTGTTGATGCTTGATTTGATCTTTCACTGCTTGAACCTTTTTCTTCTTGATATGTCCTTCTATATTGAGAGTTTGAGTGATAATTTCTTCCAAGGCACTACAAAATATGGTCGGATTCATTTCTTGATGCTCGATGTGATCTTTCACTTCTTGAATACTTTTCTTCTTGATATGTCCTTCTATCTTGATAGTTTGAGGGGTGGTAATTCTGGCCAATGCATTACAAGATATGCTAGGATTCATTTCCTCTTTCTTAATGTGATCTTTCACTTCTTGAACCTTTTTCTTCCTGACATGTCATATCTTGAGAATTTTAGGAGTGGTAATTATTTCCAATTATTTACAAGATATGGTCGGATTCATTTCTTCTTTCTCCAGGGTTGGTCCTTCGTGTATATCCTCTTACTTTTATGTTTCTTGATCCTTTTCTTCCTCCTCTTCATAATCTATGTAAAATAATTTCTTCTCAACACACTTATGACCTTTAGTGCATTTTCTATCACAATTGTAACAAAGACCTTTTTCTCTTTTTTCTTCCAATTGTTGTGGTGTAACCCTTATAGGTTGTGGAAGGCTAGCAGAAACAACACTTCCATCTTTATAGTTGTGAGGGGTAGACTTCCTTGTTGCCATAACTTTTCTTTCCACTTTGTAACAAATCCATTTTTCTCTTTTTTCTTCCAATTGTTGTGGTGTCGCTCTAGAGAAGTTGTTGCTCTTTGTATCCTCATAATGTGCTATAATTTCCTCCATGAAAATTGACCACGTAATAAGTGGTTTACAAGAACAAAGCCCTTTATACCATAAAAATTGATCTTGTTCTAAATATGAAGATGCAATACATAAATTTTGTAATAGTGGTACACCATGTAAATCAAAATATTTCTCCATCTATAGTATCCAATTTACCGGATCCTTGCCATCAAACTTCCCCATCTCAATTTTTATTGATTTTAGAAGCTTGATCTTCAAGCGACTGTAACTATATACTTTAGTACCTTTAATTTCCGAAATTACGATCTTCAGTAGTCCTCTCTATCCTCTTTCCAATGCCTCCAGTCTAATTGATATTGGATTCTCCAAGAAAAAGTTATGCCCAATATCTCAAGATGACTTGATTATATATCCTTTCAGAAGAGCGAACTTGTATGAAGTGCCACATGTCAGAGTTTTGAACTTTGGTTATGAAAAACATACACAGGAAACTACAGTCCGTCCTCTTTCTGTAACTTCTTACGAAATTTCCATTTGATGCTCAGAGAGACAGATATGATGATTTTCCCAAGGTGAGCTATTTGGAATGTAATTCGGGGGTCTGCAAAAACCATAACTTCCTCAAACTATATCTCCAAAACTATAGTGATGAAGGATCTAAAATTTGGACCCAAGGTTCAGTAAGATTTTGTCTCAAATGGGTTTTCTAATTAGCTTCTGAAACTTTGCAAAAAAAATAAAATTATAGCGCAAATTCCAAGATGACCTATTTGGAGCAGCGAAAACCCTAGAATCCAAAGCTCTCATACCAAATGTTATGAAACCAGGTCACAAAAAGATAGAAACGATAGATCAACTCCTTAGATTCTATGCAAAAACTGCACTCCTCAGGATCTGTGTATTATCCCAACTTCGATCCACGTCAACAGACTTGATTTTGTCCCATCAAAATCATCTACAGGTGTCGTGTTTAATTTTTGAAGTTCAAACCTGGAATATGAGTTGAATCTACTATAGAAGCTTGGGTCTATTCATATTTCACACATATTTGATGAGCCAAAGTATATTCAACAACCCACCTAGACTGTAGATTATTAAACAAACCACCGAAAATATCACCGAAGATATATATATACCACCGCAACTGCAGATTAGAATGGTTTTAAACTGCTGAGTTCAAAAAATATATATGTAATGATGCTGTCTGCGAGCCTCAGAATGCAAATATATGATTAGAGTCAGAAGATATATATACCACGCCGAGTTCAGAAGATATAGACCATAGTTTTAAATTTTGTGTACTTGGAGTTGGATAAAGAAATATTCATAGACTCTAAATTTATCGTTATGTAGATAGTACATGTCCACTCAAACTTAGTGTTATCTTTAAGTAGAAAATTGTTAAAATATTAGTAAAAAATGTAACAAATCTGTATAATATATTCTAAATCAAAATTATAGTCATGTTGTGTGAAAATATTAGGAATTTTTTTTTCCAAACATTTTCCATAATGCTTTCAACATTTTCACTATAAATTCTGAAAATCATGAAGAAATCTAAGATTGATAAATAAAAAAATATTAATATTTAAAACAAAAATAAAAAGTGTAATTTTGACCATTTCCATTCTTATTATTCAATTTATATCTGGCTTTCTAATTGTGTAGCTATGTACTTTATAGAGTTATTCAATAATATTAAATAATATTCCAATATAATCACTAAATTAAAAAACAAAATAAATATCAACAATCAACTCCACACGATATACATTTTATTTATTTATTTTAGAAGGCTTTTAAAACCAGTGTTAAATGTAATAACATCACATTTATAAAAAAAAATTGGTAAAACATCTATCTACGTCGACGTTGAGTTAACCATCTTGACCTATGTGACATAGTAAGATTTACGATATATTAACACATGTTCCCCTTTGGAAAGCAAAAATTCGATGTGAGTATTTGAATAAGCTATAGGGTTCTATGCATATTTTGAATAGACCACAATATTGGAGTGAGTGAGTGCGAGACTCGTTGTTTTAATAAAGCGAAAATGGAGCAACCCCGCATACAGATTCAAACTGAAATCAGATCAGAGTGGATAAACAAAGTCTTAGCATGTGGTACATGTTTGAAATACATAACAACTTCCGGCGAGTGTGAGTGTACATGAATTGCTTATTCCAGGCAGAGAAGACAAAAACACGATGGAGTTTTATCGCAAATGCTTGCTTTGCCTGGTTAAACATTTCATAAGAATCGAGGTTCCAAACCATTCTTCTTTGGATGAAAATATTGATTTCAGAAACGAAACTACTGGTGGAAGGGAGACTTTCTATCATGCAGCAAATGGGTTGAAAGTGGAATACGTCCTATGAGATTCAGAGGAGGGTGATTCGCAGGAAACTCAAGATGATGAACGAAGTATTTCCTCGAACC
>APFE031628666.1:205801-240461 GCA_000404065.3 Pinus taeda
ATGATAAAATATTTTACGCCATTATTTCGAAATGTTGAAATTTTACTTTTGAAAAAAGAAAGTGTTTTCCCAGCGTTAACACTTTTCATTTTGAGGGTGTTTTTTGGACAATTTTTGCGCAAAAAATTGGTTTTTACCGTCATTTTTAAAACATGTTGAAAATTTACCCAAGAAAAAAAAAGATGTTATTCGAGTATCAACACTTTTCATTTTTAGCACTGTTTTTGATGTTTTTTCGAGGTTTTTTGGCTAGAGTTCCTGTTTGGAGTTTATAGTTCCCATTTCAAAGTTTACATTGTTCACCTAGAAGAAGGAGACAAGACTTCTGTGAGGTTTTGTGCATAATTGTACATAAAAGATCTAAGAACAATAATTTAAAGTTTTTGGAAGGCGTGTCACCATACTCAAAGAAATCGAATCTTATGAGTAACATAAGAAGAAAGTTTAATCCTCGAATTCTGTGAGGGTGACCAAATTACAAGATTGGAATGTTCCTCACTTATCAGAAGCTACTATCATCATAAGGACTATAGTCAACACTGAAAGGAGAACTTTGCACAAGGGAAAGATGAGCCTTCATAATATTATAATAATAAATCAGAATGAATCTCAAATATAGAACTCTTTGAGCAATCTTAGCATCTTTGTATACATTTGGAAGAAGAATTTGTTCAATTTAACTTGCACCAGCCTGTGGAAGAATCATTGAAGATCTCATGAAAATCAGGTAAGTGTTATCTCTATTCCTTATATCTCAAATATATAACAATATGTTTTCAATAAGAAACAATCTCTATGGAACATCAATCCTTCACCATGAATGATAGAGGTATGTAATTCTGATATTTTCATTAAAGTGTTTGAGATTTTAGTTCTTACAAATTGTCCTGATGATGAGTCTAGTTTCAGACTCGAAACGTCGACCATAAAATATGAGCACTGTGGAAAATCCGAACTCCATTCAAAAATCACACCATAGTAATCTGCAATCTAAAATTTTTATTGTGATAAGACTTGTTAATATATAGGAGTGTAGATATTAGATGGAAATTCTCTTATGATATATATATCTATATATATATATATATATATATATAATTGAATGATATCTAAATTTTGATATAATTCCCTTATAGATATTTAAGGTTTGTATTCTGTTAGGTCCCTATACTACTAGTGGAACCCCTTATTGTTATTACTACAACCCCCTTATTATATTGTTGTGCCTATGTAGTCCGCATATTGTTATTATTGTGCACCATTGAAGGTCATCATTGTTATTAGTGTGCCCTTAGATTATTATTATTATGTTGGCTCTGATTATATTATGACCCCTTAGACTCTTATATATAGAAAGGAGGTATTGTCATTTGTATCATCCAAGAATTGTTGATTTTTGTAATGTAAAGGAGGTTGTCCCCTCTAAGAGACCGAATTCTAAGGAGTTGATCTATCTTTTCTATCTTTTTGTGAGCTGGTTTCATAACATTTGGTATCAGAGCTTTGGATTCTAGGGTTTTCGCTGCTCCAAACAGGTCATCGTGGAATTTGCGCTATCAATTTTTTTTTTTTGCGAAGTTTCAGAAGTTAAACATAAAACCCATTTGAGACAAAATCTCGCTAAACCTTGGGTCCAAATTTCAGATCCTTTATCACTATTGTTTTGGAGATATAGTTTGAGGAAGTTAGGGTTTTTGCAGACCCCAGAATTACATTCCAAATAGGTCACCTTGGGAAAATCTTCATATCTGTCTCTCTGAGCATCAGATGGAAATTTCGTAAGAAGTTACAGAAAGAGGACAGGTTGTAGTTGCCTGTGTATATTTTTCAGACCCAAAGGTCAAAACTGTGACATGTGGCACTTCATACAAGTTCGCTCTTCTGAAAAGGTATATAATCAGGTCATCTTGGGACATTGGGCATAAATTTCTCTTGGAGAATCCAATTTCAATTAGAATGGTGGCATTGGAAGGAGGACATGAAGGGCTACTGAAGATCACAATTTTAGAAATTAAAGATACGAAAGTACATAGTTACAATCATTTCAATATCGAGCTTATAAAATCAAGAAAAATCTAGATGAGGAAGTTTGATAGCAAGGATCCGGTAAATTGGATACTACAGATGGAGAAATATTTTGATCTACATGGTGTACCACTGTTACCAAAGGTATGTATTTCATCTTCATATTTAGGACAATATTAATTTTTATGGTATAAAGGGCTTTCTTTTAGTAAGCCACTTGTTACGTGGTCAATTCTCATGGACGAAATTATAGCACATTATGAGGATACAAAGAGCAACACCTTCTTTAGAGCAACAACACAACAATTGGAAGAAAAAAGAGCAAAAGGGCTTTGTTACAAAGTGGAAAGAAAAATTATGGCAACAATGAAGTCTACCCCTCACAACTGTAAAGATGGAAGTGTTGTTTCTCCTAGCCTTCCACAACCTAAAAGGGTTACACCACAAAATTGGAAGAAAAAAGAGAAAAGGGGCTTTGTTACAATTGTGATAGAAAATGCACTAAAGGTCATAAGTGCGTTGAGAAGAAATTATTTTACATAGATTATGAAGAGGACGAAGAAAAGGATCAAGAAACATAGAAATAAGAGGATATGCACCAAGAACCAACCCCAAAGAAAGAAGAAATGAATCCAACCATATCTTGTAAAGAATTGGAAATAATTACCTCTCCTAAAACTCTCGAGATAAAAGGACATATCGGGAAGAAAAAGGTTCAAGCAGTGAAAGATCACATCGAGAAAGAGGAAATGAATCCTAACATATCTTGTAATGCATTGGCAGGAATTACCACTCAAACTATCAAGATAGAAGGACATATCAAGAAGAAAAGTATTGAAGAAGTGAAAGATCACATTGAGCTTCAAGAAATGAATCTGACCATATCTTGTAGTGCATTGGAAGAAATTACCACTCAAACTCTCAATATAGAAGGACATATCAAGAAGAAAAAGGTTCAAGAGGTGAAAGATCAAATCAAGAATCAAAAACACGTTCTCCAACTTTTAAAGGATAATGCCACTTTGGTGCAGAATCGAATGAAACAAGAGGCAGATCAACATCGTAGTGAAAGAAGTTTTGATGTAGGTGATTGGGTATTTTTACGACTACATCTCAAGCAAGATATTGATGAGAAGGAAATGTTGGCAATACTACATGCGCTTAAGAAATGGCGACCTTACCTAATGAGAAGACACTTCAAGGTAAAACTAGATAATGATAGTCTGAAATATTTTTTAGAACAAAGATTATCTTTAGAAGAAAAGAAAAAATGGGTAACAAATATGTTGGGTTATTATTTTGAAATCATCTACAAAAACGAGAAGCCAAATGTTGTTATAGATGCACTCTCAAGAAGGGATGAAGATGTCGAAGCATTTTTTTTTTGTTATTTCTATTATCGAACCAGATTGGATAAACGAAGCAAGGGATGAATGGAAGAACGATGAAGAAGTGCCGCCACTAATTCAAAATTTGTAGAAGATCCCAATTCAAACAACATTGCTAGAACTTGACGAGGAAGGAAAAATCATATTGGAACCTAGAGTAGTTACAGAAACAAGAGCCCAATATCTATGAAATTGATCAATTTCAGAGTATCTCATCAAGTGGAAGAACATACTCACGAATTTTATACATAATCATCAAGAACTAATCAAGCATTGAGGACAACACTTTTTGAAGAGAGGGGCATGTTAGGTCCCTATACTACTAGTGTAACCCCTTAGTGCTATTAGTACAACCCCCTTATTATATTGTTGTGCCCATGTAGTCCCCATATTGTTATTATTGTGCCCCATAGAAGGCCACTATTATTATTAGTGTGCCCTTAGATTATTATCGTTATGTCGGCTCTTATTATATTATGACCACTTAGACTCCTATATATAGAAAGGAGGTATTGTCATTTGTATCATCCAAGAATTGTTCACTTGTGTAATGTAGAGGTGGTTGCCCCATTGAAGAGGCTGAATTCTTAGGCATTGATCTATCTTTTTTATATTTTTGTGAGCTAGTTTCATAACATATTCAAATCCCTTGAAATTCAATCCCCAAAAGGTAATGGAAATCTTATATAATAATTACACTATTGTACACATATATTTTGGATATGATTGTAATTAATTATTGCAGGTATATATATTAAGAATGGTGACTTGTTAAATCAGGTTAGATCCCTAGGCACAAGTTGACTCACATAAAAATAGACCATGAAGATGTTGTCATAATTAAGAGGGAGCCATTTAAGGTTTGTAAAAGAGGCAACTCAAGGTATGTATAAAAGTACATGATTTGTAGTAGGTATTCTTCATTAAAATATGCAATCTTTCTGAACCTTTTCCTTTTATTACTAACTTTATTATGTTCAGGGTTTTGAATCATAAGGATTCTTGTTAGGGTGATTAATCACTATATAAATCTACCATTGTCATACTATCTCTTACCATTTGTTCATTTTGGTGAAACCCTAACCTTTAGGGTTCTCTATAAAACCTTACCTTTTGATGCTTAGGACATGTTGTCAATAATAATGAAACCCTAGTCTACTTAACGTTTCTTGATAAATTCTAGAACAATAGTGATATCCTACTCTCTTGATGGTTAGGATTTTAGTAATGTTACAAAGGAACCCTAGCCTTTTAGGGTTTGTTGAAGATATCTAGGTTAAATGATGAAACCCTAAATTTTTAGGGTTTGATGAATTGGGGTTTATGACGAAACCCTTGAAATAGTCAATGTAAAATCCTAGGAATGAAACCCTAGGTGCATGAGCTTCTACATTATTGAAACCATATTCCGTTCAAATTATTGGAATTTTATGTGTGTATCATGGGTTTATGTTAAAAAATCTATCAAGAGATTGATATAAGGAAATACTAGTGAAACCATAGATATAAATTTATAGGATGCTAACTTTATTGTTGATATCCATGATTTAATTTTATTACTGAAATATAGGGTTTGTGACAAACCCTAGTAGATTTTGACATGAAATTATAAAAGCCTAATATTGAAACCCCATATGTAAAATGTTATGATTGGTTTGCTAACTTGATTTAGTTGCTGATATTTAAGGCTTTAAGTCTCAATGATGGAATCTAAGGTTTTTAACAAAACCCCCAAGCAAAGTTGTTGAAATCTAGATTATGAAAAGATGTAACTCTTGTTGATTGTAGACCTAAATAGTTTTAGGTTTTGATACCTAAATCTTGATTGTTTTTTATTGTAACAACATAATAACCCATTTTGATAACGTTAACTTCATGCTCCTATATATTTGTACTTGGTTGTACTTATCGTGAAGAGTTCCAGGTACATGATCTTCAAGATGTTCATCTAGCTCATAAATAAAGATGACTTGATAATAATGATGAGCATGATGGAAAGATTGAACTATAATAATGATAATGACATTAAAGATGATCTTTTTTCCATAGAAATAATGATGTTCCTAAAGGAATGCAACTTTGATAGATTGAAGTTCTTTGATGAAATGATGATGCAAAAGAAAAGAGACTGTGTGGCTAAAAGAATAAAAATTTTGATGAACTTATTCCCTAGTTAAGAAGAAAGTTGGGTAGAGGAAAAATGTATATTTTCCTAGTTGAGATGGAGTTTGGTTGAAAAAGTTAATGTTCTCTAGTTGATAACTTTATATAAAGATCATAAGGATGATTAAGATCGAAGAATAGCTAAAGAACTTCATAATGATATTCATGATCAATGAGCAAGACTTGGATAAAGGGATGAGGATGAGTTTGGTGTTGCTAAGTAAATTGAAAAAGGAATCTTCTGGAAAATCGAGTTTGGACATTGTGATGACCTAAGCAACATCAGAATGACTGAGGACCCCAAAGTTTTGTGATAAACACATACACACACACACGTATATATTGAATTTATATTATTAATTAGGGCTGTGATTGTGTTGGATCTCTGTATAAGAAGGTTGAACATTTTGAAGCATGCTTGGACTAGTGGATATATCCGATTTAGTTGATAAGGATAGATGAAGCATCTTAGGGAGACAAGATTGTTGGAGGACATCTAGCCAACCTATGATGATGTCTAGATCCCAAAGTGGGGAGGGTATCATTGGTCTTGTGGAGCTCCGACCTTGGATATGACAGCTAGATCCCTGGGTTGGTGTTAGAGTTGAAGCCTGATGGAACCTGTAAAGGTTGAAGTTTGGAACAAACCTTAGTACCACCAAGTTAGATACCCTGGTCAGGTATCTAATTTGTAGTAATGTGTGTGCTATGAATCTTCATAGATCATATCATTTTTAGTTCATCCATATATATATATATATATATATATGAATACCTCCCTAGTTAAGAGGGAGTATTGAAGAATGTAACTAGCGTCGATCTTCATAGTTATATTTGTTAAAAGAAAGATTTTTTTTTTTTTTATTGACTTATTAAAGCATGTGTTTCATGCTTGGCTCATTGGTCTATATGTCAAAGCCTCCATTGTAGGCTTCTAGGTTTATGTGTTGAGTCATTGTCATTATCATTGTATTCTAGACCCTTCTTGGGATCATTATGTCAAAGAAAGAAATTTATTTCATGTTTTTTAGACATGTAAACTCCCCCACCATCAAGTCAACCTAAAGCACTTAAATTCGGCCTCAAGCAACTATCAAGTCGACCTCCTTGAAGGGTCATGTCCTCACACAATAAGAGTATATATATACAAGAACTATTCAACCTATTGAAGAGGTGAAGTAAGTGATTTACAATTCACATGAAGAAAAGGTAGAGAAAATGTGTCTAACCGAAGTATTTTATCATCACAATGAAGGAGTTATTATAACAGAGGAAGGAGAGATATATGGAGTTTAGATTCTACCTCAAATACAAACGGAATGATAAATATTATAGGAATTGAAGATGAAAGATGAAATACTTAGACTGAGGATTACAGAAGAAGAAGGAGAAGGGTTGACTTGATGGTTTGGAGTGAGGAAGGTATTTTGTTTGGTAAAAAGGGTCTTGGTTGTCTCAATCTGATCTGAATCTACTGGTGGAAGATTTTCACTAGGTTTTCCCCTTCATAGGGGTTTCCCTGGCTAAGTGCCTACATCTTGTGTTCTTTTGTTGTATTTTAAGTTTTGGAAATTGTCTTGATGATGAAAAATATAATAACAAAGATGAAGAAGTAATAATTAATCATAAGGAATTGTGAAGTAAAAGAGAAATCAAATTACTAAGAAGCCATAACTATGTTTCCCTAGATTTCTCAACACATACAAACCATGACTTGGCAATGATGACATGGAGCTACATGATGATGTGGTAATGCCAAGTAATTCTCCTTACTACTTTGAATTTGTATTATTCATGATATAACTCTCCTTATTATTTATATTCACCCTCCAAAGGGCCTTGGATGAACATCGAGACCTTTTGAGAAATCATGAAATGTCTTAAACCTATCTTGGTTCAGGATCTCTCCATGTTTTCAAGATGGTTCTTCTTTTTGCTTCTTCAATGCAAGTTCTTCTTTGTATCCCCTCCTTGAAATCTTCCTTGAGAAATGCCTTTCCTTGTCGAGGAAGTAAACTTACCAATGAATATCACTCATGACAAGGAAAAATAAATATTGAAATCATCTATCCTATCTCTATTTAGCTCATGGAAGAAGTTGTTTGTGATAGGCCTACGAAACGAATGAGAAGGAAGGGTTTGAGGAGGAGGGTGAAATTGAGCTCAAAAATGGCTTAATAAATCACCAATTTTCATTATTACCATTCCTTGCACTATGAGGAGGATTTCTTCAAGATCTAGCGTAGTGGGTGAGTACAATGATAAATGAGATGAGCTTGCTGACTAAGATTACACAGTGCATAGGGTTGAAGGGAGAGGAATATAATGACTGCATAATTTGACTTGAAAGTGACTAATAAGGGGATCTAGGACTACGCCATGTGCAAAGGAAGAAAGGTAGGACGAGTCTTGGGCATAATGCACACTTGCAAGAGACAAGGCAACATGGCTATTCACTGAGGATGCGTTGTGCACTGGAAAGGAGAGCCATGACCACAATAAGAGGGAATAACACATATAAAAGGCACAAGAGAAGAAATTACTACCCACTGAGAGTGTGTGATGTGCTTAACCATGATATAGGGGAAAGGTTGGCATAGTTTGCTTCCATAGTGGCTATTTGTAAGAAGAGATTATGCATTTCATTGAGGTAAGAAGTAGAAGGGAAGTCAATTTTCCCAAGAGATATTTAATGCAATGTGAGAGGGAGGAGATATTCTGTGGTGTAGTTTTATTTTTCATAGGGCCTCTAGAAATTATCCATGCATTATACAAGGCATGATTCCTAAAAAATAAATGCAGTAAGTTGGTACAAGCAAGAGGGGTTAGGTGACTATACTTTGAAAGTTCTAAATGTGCAACCATAAGAGATGACCTTAAGAAAGACTTAGTGCACAATTCTAGGAGGAAAATATCTAATCAATGAGGCTCATGGATAGGAAATGTTCATCACTTGGTGAAGGATTGAAGCTTTCATAACTTACATCGGGCAGGAGGACCAAGAAGAGCTTGAAAATCACTACGGGACTAATAGAGTAAGAGAGGGAAATGCATCCAAACGAGACTCAAAAATGGATCACATACATGAATGCCATTGATATAAGCTATGAAAATTCAAAATACTCAACAAAAACAATAACACATTGAAACAAAAACAAAGTGACACATATTTATAATTGCGACAATTAAAATGCCACATTACAACACTTAGAATACACACTGCGACACAAGTGTTGACTGTGACCAAAAAGTGCGTTGAGCTACAAGAATGTATCTATTGCATATTATTATGATATGTAGGACAATATAATGCAATATAGTTCACTATAATTGTCTCTAGTGATGTGCAAAGGTGTGACACATACATGAGAGAAAACAACTAAAAGCGACAATTGTGTTAGTAAAAAAATGTGAAAACAACACTTGCAAATGCTAAGGAAATTGAAATTAAAAATGTTAAAGAGAAACTTACAAAAACAAAGGTGTACAAAAGCGACAATTGGGAAAACTCACCAAAATAAAAGTACAATTGCAACCAAAGTGAGGGATATTGTGAATGGAGAGTGCATATTAAATGTTAGCATGGGTTGAACATTGTGCAAGCACTATCTTGATGTAATGTACTGTGCTTGTTCAATCTTGCATAAAGGAAGTTCGTTTATGAAATCATCAAGGGTCAAGCATGTGTCAGCAAGTGACATCGACACTAGAGTTTTAGAAGAAGACTTAAAAACTTAGCAAACAACAATTGACCATGAAGTGAACATGGAACGAAAGATCGTAAGATCCTTAGTAGTCTCTAAAATTTAAGTGTAGGCAAAATTTTGAAGGGTGTTAATCATAGTGTCAACAAAGGGCTAAAATATAAATTAGAAATAAGATGGTGATTTTACAGAATTGATGGGATTTTTGATGGATATGACCACACTAATTATAGTGAAATTTCCGTATAGGATGACAATGGGATTTTTGATGGATTTGAGCACATTAATTATAGTGGAATTCATGTAGAGTATTACTATGTGTTGCACTCCAATGCAAATGAATTTGAGGACATGATTAGTTTTGATGGATATGACAATATTGAGTATGAGTTTGAGTTGAATGTACATGAATTTTTAACAAGATTAGTTTTGATGGATATAACCATATTGTGTATGAGTTTCCTCTGAATACAACAAAAGAATATGAAATCATGATTCTTGATGATGATAACTTCAACAATGTCCCTCCTCCTGCATTGAAATATGCAATTGAAAATTTTCCTATGCATGTAATCTGCATTGAAAGTGGACATGCATGTTTCTCTATCTACACAGACCCAATACATGTTGGTGATGAAGCCAAAATACTACCATGCAATCACTTTTATCATAGTGAAGGCATCATTAAGTGGCTTGGAATTAGTAATGTTTGTCCACTATGCCAATATCAATTTCCCTCAGATGTAGATGGAGATCAACATCAAAACTGAAAGGTTGATAATGGAATGTACTTTTTAATTTGTGTATCATCGGGAACTACTTTTAGTGTCTTTTGAGTTTATTTATTGAATGAAATTTGGGTTTAAATTTTCTTTTAGATAATAGATTCTTATTTTAACAAATCAATTCATGTCTTTATACAACTTTAATTTAAATTTGATATAATTTATTTAATTTTTAAATATAATTTAATACTTATGATTATTTATTATTTGAATAATATTATATTTTAAAATTTTCCCACGGCCCGTGAGCAATCACAAAATAATAGAAGGTCATGAAGGGATTAGAGAATTGTGATGGGCAAGGTCCAAAGATTCACTTGCCTCACATCTATAAGGGTATTTATGCAGATTGTACATTGAATGAAATGGTTTGAGAGAAGTAATATAAAGTCATGAAGGAAATGATACATCTAACTTTTAAATTAAAAATGAAATATTATCTAAATGAAAAACAATGTTCGTTATCATAACAAAAAACGATTATTTATAAAAATTGACTATGTATATTTGTTTAGTTTTAGTTAAAAGCATTATAAAACATTAATAATACCATGCTCAATATGGTAGTTTTTTTAGTTATTGTGTAGCATGGTATGTAGTACATGTGTAGTTCCATTTGTGTTCAACCTAGAGTTAACACTTTTTATGATGATTAAAATACTCCAGGTTGAACACACATGAAAATGCAATCTCTACTATAATAAAAAAACAAAAATAAATATACATACTTGGTTGGTTTTGATTAAAAACATGAAAAACATAAAATAATTAAAACAAAAGGAAAATATCCTATATTTTTACTTGAGTGTGAGAGAGATGTATAGTTATTTATACTTTTAAAAAATATTTGAATACAAAATAATAATAATAAAAAAACTATTTGAGTATCCATGCTAACTAATTTATTTCGATATCAATTTCATATCACACACACAATAATAGTCAAGGATGACTTTCTGTTGGGGACCCAAATTCGAATGAAGGCTACTACGAGACATGGAGCACTTTCACAAAGGCTCCACTTATTTAGAGCATATACCCTTTTTGCGCTTATACCCCTAAGCTCGGTTATATTTAGCTTATGGTAATAAGACATGACCATATCACCAAATGATGGTGGAAGAAAGTTTGGAAGGCCAAATTCCCTACAAAATCTAAGTTCTTTATGTGGTGTCCTATTGAAAACAAAGCTCCAACTTGGGATACTCTTGAAGAAATATCTGGGAAGGCCTAGTTGGTGCTCCTTGTGTGAGAATACAAAAGAATATGCCATGAACATTTTCTTGATTTGCCCTTTTTTAGAAATTTTAGCATATATGCAGATAGGTTATAGGACACTTAGGGGATTGGGTTGGGGAGAAGACAAATTGA
This sequence comes from Pinus taeda, assembly GCA_000404065.3. Classification (NCBI taxonomy): domain Eukaryota; kingdom Viridiplantae; phylum Streptophyta; class Pinopsida; order Pinales; family Pinaceae; genus Pinus; species Pinus taeda. The sequence goes on from APFE031628666.1 coordinate 217,238, forward strand.
ATCTCAAATCCATCATGTGTTGCCTTAAAAAATCCACCCCTAGTTTTGTCCTTGGGTGTGTCACTGGATCAAAATAGAGCCATATTCCAAGAAAAGCCTTCAATTTTTTAGCACTCTGTGGTTGAAGCCATGTCTATTTTAGCTCATTTCTTGCAGAAAAAAAGGGTCGCCCCTCCTAGAATGCTAATTGTAGAAAATATTGAACATCCTTGCCCTTGGGATTTTTTTGATGGTGCATGAATTAACTCTGAGCATAACAATGGTGGGGGCTTTATCCTCTTGATTTCAGTCTCTCATTTTTTAGAGTAAAAAAGGGGTTAGGACCGGGATCCAATAACAAGGATGAACTCCTAGATTGCAAGAATTTGCTCCTCTTTGCCTTAGCTAAATAGTGTACTCACATCCATGTTTTTGGTGATTCCATGTTGATCATCAATTGGTTAAATGACTTCTAAATTTGGAGGAACATTTATTTTATGTCCATATTTAATGAAATTAATAGGTGGATAAGTTTTTTTAACTACTTCACTTGTTTTCACATCTACAGGGAAAGGAATTAGGACGCAAAAAACATTTTCATAAATAATTGTGTAATTTTGTACTCTATAGAGTTAATAAATAATATTAATAACTATTCGAATATAATCATTAAATTAAAAAATGAAATAAATATCAACGATCAACTCCACATGAAATAAATATTTTTATTTTAGAAGTCTTTTAAAACAAGTCATTAAATATAATAACGTCACATTTATAAAAAAATTGGTAAACGATCTATCTACGTCGACGTTGAGTTACTTATCTTGATCCTTAACGAACACGATGTCAGCCTATGTGACATAATAACAGTTATGATATATTAATACATGTCCCCCTTTGGAAAGTAAAAATTTGAATGAGCCACAAAGTTGTTTTAATAAGCGAAAATGGAGCAACCCCATGTACATATTCAAACTGAAATCAAATCAGAGAGGATAAACAAAGTCTTAGAAGTATGCGTCAACCGTGGCTTGAAGAATCTCAGAGTTCATTTTCCAACCCCTCTGTTGGGGTTCTTTCAAAGTATGCCTAAACCGTGGCTTAAAGAATCTCAGAGTTCATTTTTCAACCCCTTTGCTATGGAGTACTCTCTCTCATAGTCCTCCATCACATTGTCTGACTGAAAAATGAGCCAGTTTCTTTTCCTTTGCCCTCCTGGTGTCTGTGGCCCCTTTCGCCTCGACCCAAGGCTCCACCACGAGGCTGAGACTTCATCATATCTACCAAGGCTGAGCCCCCTTTCTTCATCCTTCTTCCACCTTTCCCCACTCGTAAACCATCCCACTATACAGAGGCCAAAAGTGGATACAATGTAGGCCGACCAGGAATATGATTTATACAGAGAAACATTCGAAAGACAAGCATTAATTTAATGTATGATCAGAAAAACAAATGAATCACCAGATAACACTATGTCCCATCAGAATTCCACCACCCGAGCCAACAAGAATACATAAACAATGACCCTCCAAGAGTGGGAGGTACCACCAGCATAAAAAAGGTAGCCCTCATGCACCCCTGAGCCCTAAGTTCATAGACTCGACCCTGATCTTTTACCAGAACCCTTACTCTCCATAGGGCTTGCCCAGAAAATTCAAGCGTAAAACAAGGAAACCAATTATCAACATGCAGAGGAAACATCATGAGAAAAAATCGGAAACCAGTAAACATGCAATGCGAGAAAGGATGTTGCCAAAAAAGATAGAAATCGACATTACATAGTCAAAAAGGCCAATATTTCCAGTCACAGAAACTGCTAATTTAACTAGTGTTTCCTTTCGTCTCTAGATACAAGGCTTATCATGAGTAGCAACCGCCAATCTAGGATACATAGATAGCATTATAACATACGAGACTATATACGCCAACCTCGAAGTGAGACATGTAGAAGCTGGATATACCTCTCGTGTGTGTTCCCGACGCTGCGAACCTGTAAACATCAAACTTAGGCTCCCTAAGAAGTTGAAGACTCGAGCTTATATGCTAGACATATGGTCTTAACTCCGTAACTATGTTGACTTTAAACATGGCCTTAGCTTTGTAACTACATTGACTTTAAACATGGCACCTATGATTCAATTCCTAAATATCATTTTTTAGAAAATTGTTAAATTATAAACTCCATAAAATATTTTTAATCGTACTTAGTGTTATCTATAAATAGAAAATTGTTACAATATTAGTAAAAAAATGTAAAACAAATCCTCTATAATATATTTTTAATGAAACTTGAGCAATATTGTGGAAAGATATTAGAGAAGATTCAATTTTTTTTTTCAAACATTTTCCATAATCCTCTCAACATTTTCACTATAAATTGTGAGAATTCAATTTTGTGGTTGTGCTCTATAGACACGAGTCAAAGTGTCATGAAATTTTTTTCAATATTCATAGGCAAAAAACATACTAACATGAAAAAAATTCTAATATTGATAAGTAAAAAATGTATTAATATTTAAAAACGAAAATGAGAAATGTAATTTTGACAATTTTCATTCTTATTATTCAATTTATTGTGAGAAGAGAGTCACCACACACAAATTTTTGAGATAAGGAAATATGGCTATCATTCAGCTATCGTTGTTTATGGCTTTTGAATTGTATAGTTATGTAGTCTATAGAGTTAATAGATAATATTGATAACTATTCCAATATAATCATTAAATGTAATCACATCACATTTATAAAAAAATTGGTAAACCATCTGTCTACGTCGATGTTGAGTTACCCATCTTGATCCTTAACGAACACGATGTCGGCCTATCTGAGATAGAAACGGTCACGATATATTTACACATGTTCCTCTTTGGAAAGTAAAAATTCGCTGTGATTATTTGAATAAGCCCCAAAGTTCTATGCATATTTTGAATAGAGCACAAACCTCGTTGTTTTAATAAGCGAAAATGGCGCAATCAGAGAGGATAAACAGAGTCTTAGAATGCGGTAAATGTTTGAAATATATAACGACTTCCGGCGAGTGTGAGTGCCATGAATTGCTTATTCCAGGCAGAGAAGACACAAACACGATGGAGTTTTATCGCAAATACTTGCTTTGCCTTGTTAAACATTTCATAAGAACTGGGGTTCCAAGCCTTTCTCCTTTGCATGAAAATATTGATTTCAGAAACGAAACTGCTAGTGCAAGGGAGACTTTCTATTATGCAGCAAATGGGTTGAAAGTGGAATTCGGCCCATGGGATTCAGAGGAGGCTGATTCGCAGGAAACTCAAGATCAAGAACGGAGTATTTCCTCGAATCCCGACCCTGCTGATCCTAATTCCCTTTCTGAACTAGGAACTTCAGGCAATCAACAAAATCCAAATCATAGTTCCGTGAGTATTGAACAAAGCCTGATTAGTAATCCAAGTGAAGGGAACATGGAGGGAGATGAAATGTTAAATTATCTTCAACTCCGATTAACGACTGTAAAGTTTATGTCTGGAAAAAGCGCTGTGATACTGGATATATTGGGGCAACATCTTGATTGGCAACAAATTCTCCAACATGTGGAGTCCGATACAGTAGAGTTGAGATGGCGGTTTTACAGATTTGAAGGGATGTTTGATGAATATGACTACACTGATTATAGTGAAGTTTTCGTAGAGAACGACTATGGGAGTTTTTACCGATTTGAGCACATTGATTTCAGTGAAATTAACGTAGAGGACGACGACTTTGTGTTGGGCTCGAATGCTGATGAATTCGGGGACATGATTAGCTTTGATGGATATGACGATACTAATGAGTATGAGTTTGCGTTGAATGCAGATGAATTTGGCGATGGACTTGACGATATTGTGTCTGAGTTTCCTTTGAATGCAGCAGATGAATATGAAACCATTGTTCTCCATGATGATAATTTCAACAGTGGCCCTCCTCCTGCATCCAAATCGGCAATTGAAAGTTTGCCTACGCACGTTATCTCCCTTGAAAGGGCAGATGCAGATGCATTTTGCTGCATCTGCACAGACCCGATATCTGTTGGTGATGAAACCAAAATACTGCCATGCAATCACTTTTATCACAGTGAATGCATCATTAAGTGGCTTGGCATCAAGAATGTTTGTCCACTATGCCGATATGAGCTGCCCTCAGATGTAGATGGAGAACGACGCCAAAACTGAAAGAAAGGGATTAGAGAGAAGTGACGGGCAAGGTTAAGAGATTCACTTGCCTGGTGGCCAAAACGCTATTTATTCAGATTGTACCAGAGAAAATGGTTTCGAGAAAATTGTTCCATTTCATTAATCATCCTACATGTGAGAGATTTGGGATGTAAGCGTTGACGGCAAGAATTAGTTTGTCTGATAGGCTTGTTGGTCCTTCCTAGGAAATATGGGCACGTTTATGGTGTTTCAGTATTATTGCACTTGTGATTTTTGAATTTTTTGAATTTTGGATCCAAGTTAGTTTTTAAAAGATAAGTGACAAGGGAAAAGATAGAGCAACTTGTGATCAGAGATCACCGATATCAACGATCACAAATCATAGAGGTCCTTAGCCCATAGTGTATCGCAGATTGGAGGTCCCAATAGTCAAGTAAATCGATGATCGGTGGGTCTAATGTACCATTCTTAAGGAATTGTGGAGGAATACCTTGATAGTGTTAAAGCAACAAGGGAGGGCCGATGTCAATTTACAAAGGAAATCAAGTGAAAAACCATAGGTAGGCAGGCTTTTCCTCTCTCCCCTGGGGGGCCACATGGTGGAATATCAGTATTGAAACCACTTGCCAATGAAGATCACCCATGACAAGGAAAAATCAGTATTGAAATAATCTATACTATCTCTACCTAGCTCATGGAGGAAGCTTCTTGTGATAGGCTAATGAAAGGAATGTGAAGGAAGGGCTTTAGCAAGAAGGTGCAGTTGAGCTCAAAAATGGCTTACGAAAGCACCAATTTTCATTAGAACTGTGCAATGCACTATGAGGAGGATTTCTTCAAGATCTATCACAGTGGGTATGTAAAAGGATAAATGTGATGAGCCTACTGACTAAGATTACACAACGCATAGGGTTGAAGGGAGAGGAATATAATGACTGCTTAATTTCACTTGAAAGTGACTAATAAGGGGATCTAAGACTATGCCATGTACAGAGGAAGCAAGGTAGGACAAGTCTTGGGCACAGTGCACACTTACAAGAGACAATGCAATATGACTATTCACTCAGGGTGCCCTGTGGATTGGGAAGGAGAGACATGACCACAAGGAGAGGGAATAACCCATAAAAAAGGCACAAGGGAAGACATTACTACCTAATGAGAGTGTGCAATGTGCTCAACCATGAGATATGGGAAAGGCTGGTGTGGTTTGCTTCCACAATGGCTATTTGTAAGAAGAGATTGTGCAGTTCATTGAGGTAAGTAGTAGAAGGTAAGTCACTTTGCCGAAGAGATATTTAATGCAATGTGAGAGGGAGAAGACATTATATGGTGTACTTTGATTTTGCATAGGGCGTCTAGAAATTATCCATGCATTGTACGAGGTAGGATCACTAGAAAATAAATGCAGTAAGCTGATACAAGCAAGAGGTATTAGGCGACTATGCTTTGAAAGTTCTGAATGTGCAGCCATAAGAGATGACCTTAAGAAATACTTAGTGCACAAGTCTAGGAGGAAAATATCTAATTTATGAGGCTCATGGATAGGAAATGCTCATCACCTAGTGAAGTATTGAAGATTTCATAACTTGCACTAGACAGGAGGACCAAGAAGAGCTCCAAAATGGCTAAGTGTGGGACTAGTAGAGTAAGAGAGGGGAATGCTTCCAAACTAGAATCAAACATGGATCGCACATATGAATGCCATTGATATAAGCGAGGAGAATGCACAATACTCAATAACAACAATCACACCTTGAAACGACAACAAAGCGACACATATTTTTAAGTGCGACAATTAAAACACCACATTATGACACTTACAATACACATTGCGACACAAGTGTCAACTGTGACCAGAAAGTGTGCTGAGCTGCAATAATGTATCTAGTGCATATTCTTATGATATGTAGGAACATATAATGAAAAATAGTGCATTAGAATTTCTTGTACTAATGTGCAAAGGTCTGACAGATACATGAGAGAAACCAATTAAAAGCGACACTTGGAGGCGAGTGAATCTCTCGACCTTGCCCATCACAATTCTCTAATCCCTTCATGACCTTCTATTATTTTGTGATTGTTGACAAGCCATGGGAAAATTTTAAAATATAATATTATTCAAATAATAAATAATCATAAATATTAAATTATATTTAATAAATAAATGATATCAACCTTAAATTAAAGTTATATAAAGACATGAACTTATTTTTTTTAATAATAATCTATTATCTAAAAGAAAATTTAAGCCCAAATTTCATTCAATAAACAAATTCAGAAGCCACTAAAAGTAGTTCCCAATGATACAAAAATTAAAAAGTAGATTCCATTATCAGCCTTTTAGTTTTGGCATTGATCTCCATCTACATTTGAGGGCAGCTAATATCGACATGGTGGACAAACATTGATAATGCAGCTAAAGTGATTGCATGGTAGTATTTTCGATTCATCACCAATACCTATCTTGTTTGTGAAAATACAGCAACACGCATCTGCACTTTCAATGCAGATTACATATGTAGGCAAATTTTCAATTGCAGATTTCGATGCAGGAGGATGGCCGCTGTTGAAGTTATCATCATCAAGAATAATGATTTCATATTCTTATGTTGTGTTCAAAGGAAACTCATACACAATATCGTCGTAATCATCAAAACTAATCTTATCGCCAAATTCATTTGCATTCAACTCAAACTCATACTCAATATCGTCATATCCATCAAAACTAATCATGTCCCCAAATTCATCTACATTCGAGCCCAACACATAGTCATACTCTACACGCATTACACTATAATTAATGTGTTCAAATCCATCAAAAATCCCATAGTCATCCTTTACATAAATTTCAATATAATCAGTGTGGTCATATCTTTCAAAAATCCCATCAATTTTGTAAAATCACCATCTTAATTCTAATTTATATTTTAGACCTTTGTTGACACTACGATTAACACCCTCCAAAATTTTTCCTACACTTAATTTTTAGAGGCTACTTAGGTTTTTATGATACTTGATTCCATGTTCACTTCATGGTCGATTGTTGTTTGTTAATTTTTAAAATCTTCTTCTAAAACTCTAGTGTTGATGTCACTTGCTCACACATGTTCAACCCTTGATGAGTTAATAAACACACTTCCTTTATGCAAGATTGAACAAGAATAGTGCAGTACATCAATATAGTGCCTGCGCAATGTTCAACCCATGCTAACATTCAATATGCACTCTCCATTGATAGTATCCCTCACTTTGGTTGCAATTGTACTTCTATTTCGATGAGTTTTCCCAATTGTCGCTTTTGTGCTCCTTTGCTGTCGTAAGTGTCGCTTTAACATTTTCAATTGTCATTTTTGCTTGTGTTCAATTTAATAAGCATATTTTTCATGTCACATTCACTCTTGCATGTGTCACTTTCAATTTCCTTAGAGTTTGCAAGTGTCATTTTGACGTTTTCTTACTAACACAACCATAAGGGTATTTATGCAAATTGTAGATTGAATGAAATGGTTTGAGAGAAGTAATAGAAATTCATGAAGGAAATGATACATCTAACTTTCAAATTAAAAATGAAATATTATCTAAATAGAAAATAATGTTCGTTATCATAACAAAAAATGATTGTTTATAAAAATTGACTATGTATATATGGTTAGTTTTAATTAAAAGCGTTATAAAACATTAATAATTCCATGCTCAATATGGTAGGTTGATTAGTTGTTGTGTAGATTGGTATATAGCACATGTGTAGTTCCATTTGTGTTTACTATAATAATAAAAAACACACATGAAAATACAATGTTTACTATAATAATAAAAAACAAAAATAAATATACATACTTGATTAGTTTTGATTAAAAACATAAAAAATATGAAATAATTAAAACAAAAGAAAATATCTTATAGGTTTACTTGAGTGTGAGGGAGATGTATAATTCTTTATAATTTTAAAAAATATTTCAATAAAACATTTAAAAAATATTATTTGAGTATCCATGTTAACTAATTTATTTCAATATGAATTTCATATCACACACACAATAATAGTCAAGGAAGACTTTCTATTGGGGACCTGAATTTGAATGAACGCTACTGTGAGACTTGGAAAACTTTCACAAAGGCTCTACTTATTTGGAGCATATCCCCATTTCGTGTTTATACCCCTAAGCTCGGTTATATTTAGCTTATGGTAATAAGGCTTGACAATATCACCAAATGATAGTGGAAGAAAGTTTGGAAGGCCAAATTCCCTACAAAATCTAAGCTCTTTATGTGGTGTATAATTGAAAACAAAGCCACAACTTGGGACGCTCTTAGAAAAGATATCTGGAAAGTCCTAGTTGGTGATCCTTGTGTAAGAATACAAAAGAATATGCCATGCACATTTTCATGACTTGCCCTTTTTTTAGCAGGTTTGGAATATATGTAAATAGGTTGTAGGACACTCAAGGTATTGTGTTGGGGAGAAGACAAATTGACTCTCAAATCCGTCATGCGTTTCCTTCAAAACTCCACCCCTAGTTTTGTCCTTGGGTGTGTCGCTAGCTCAAAATAGAGCCATATTCCAAGAAAAGCCTTCAATTGTTTAGCACTCTATGTCTAAAGCCATGCCTATTTTAGCTCATTTCTCTAAGAAAAAGGGGCCAACCCTCCTAGAATGGTAATTGTAGAAAATATTGAACATCCTTACCCTTGGTATATTTTTTATGGTGCATCAATTAACTCCGAACAAAACAATGGTGGCGGCTTTATCCTATTCATTTTAGTCTCTCATTTTTTAAAGTAAAAATGGGGTTAGGCCCTAGATCCAATAACAAGTATGAACTCCTAGGTTGCAAGAATTTGCTCCTTTTCGCCTTAGCTAAAGAGTGTACTCATATCCAAGTTTTTGGGGATTCCACGCTGATCATCAATTGGTTAAATGACTTTTAAATTTGGAGGAACATTTCTCTCATGTCCATCTTTGATGAAATTAATATGTTGATCAGTTCTTTTAACTACTTCACTTATTTTCACAACTACAGGGAAAGGAATTAGGATGCAAAAGATATTTTAAAGAAATTATGTCAATGGTGGGAGAGCTCTCATAGGTCTCAAAACATCATGATGACATCACCCGTCCTATATTATTTCGTAGGCCTATTCATCATCTTCACGCAAGGGTTTTATAAATTAGATCGAAGGACCAATTTTTAAATCTATTTTGACAATTTTTTATAACGATTACAACATTCATGGTTTGACAAAAGCTGCTATCTTTTTCCCCTCTCTTGATCAAGAATGTATTTTTATGAACAAACAAGAAATCTTTGATGTGGGTCATGTTGAAAATAAAAAAAAAGAAATGTTAAAAATAACATTAAGAATGATCCTAATTTAATTTGTCCTTGAATTAAATTAGGAATTAAATTGTAATTTTAATTCTCATACTAACTTGTACTAGTGAAGTAGGTTATTTTGACTTAGTTGAATGTGTTAATTCGAGTTGGGATTATATTTAGAATGGTTCCTAAACTTTATGGGTTCAAGTTGAGTTCTTTTGAGTTGTAATTATTTAATTTAGTTTAAGAGAGTTAAATTCACTTAAACTAGTTCCAATTGATGGGCGAATTAGTGGGAGATCCAGTAGTGGGGTGCAACCAACACTAGTCAATCTTATTCACTCATAAATAACTCATGCATGTTAGATGAGAGAAAGACTCAATTAAGATTAGATTCCACGAACAATGTACTATTATTTGTAAAAAAAATCTAATATTGATAAGTAAAAAATGTATTAATATTCTAAAACTAAAATTGAAAAGTGTAATTTTTGACAATTTTCATTCTTATTAATCAATTTATTGTGAGAAAAGAGTAGCCACACACATAAATGTTTGAAATAAGGAAATATGGCTATCATTTAGTTATAATTATTTATGGCTTTATAATTGTGTAATTATGTACTCTGTAGACTTAATAAATAATATTAATAACTATTCCAATATAATCGTTAAATTAAAAAAACAAAATAAATATCAACAATCAACTCCACATGAAATAAATATTTTTATTTTAGAAGGCTTCTAAAACCGGTCATTAAATGTAATAACATCAAATTTATAAAAAAATGGTAAACAATCTATCTACATAGATGTTGAGTTACCCATCTTGTTAAGGGTCGACATTGAGTTACCCATCTTGATCCTTAACGAACATGATGTCGGCATATGTGACATAGTAACAGTTAGGATATATTAACAAATGTTCCCCTTTGGAAAGTAAAAGTTCATTGAGATTATTTGAATAAGACACAAAGTTCCACGCATATTTTGAATAGAGCATAAGTGTCATTGTTTTAATAAGCGAAAATGGAGCAACCCCCCATACAGATTCAAACTCAAATCAGAATAGAGAGGATAAACATAGTCTTAGCATGGGGTTTAATTTTTGAAATACATAACAACTTCCGGCGAGTGTGAGTGCCATGAATTGCTTATTCCAGCCAAAGAAGACAAAAACAAGATGGAATTTTATCACAAATACTTGCTTTTCTTATTAAACATTTCATAAGAAATGGGTTTCGAAGCCTTTCTCCTTTGCATGAGAATATTGATTTCAGAAATGAAACTACTAGTGGAAGGGAGACTTTCTATTATGTAGCAAATGGGTTGAAAGTGGAATTTGGCCCATGAGATTTAGAGGAGGGTGGTTGATAGGAAACTCAAGGTCAAGAACAGAGTATTTCCTCGAATCTAGACCCTACTTGTAATGCCGATGACGTATTGCCACGTTCGGGCAAAACGAGCATGCCCTCTAGGTGTTTTTAACTGAGATTTGGAGGTGTCAGTGACGGGCGCATGATGGGCAGACAGATGAGTCGGTCATGTGAATCGACGAGTTGGGTGCACCCAAGCAAGGGCAAAAATCTAGCTGAAATGGGCGAGCGAGTGCCCTACCCCTAGGCCGATGTGTTAGGATGGAGAACATTCGAAAGGTTGGTCAACTTGGCCATAGGCTGAAGCCCCACCTTGGCACGACCATATAAACATGCGATGACAACCATTTGAAAACCAATGAAGAGATGGAGTGCACAAGTCTAGAGATGAGCTCGTGGAGAAGGTGAGCTGCCTTAGGCACGTGCGATGGTGAGCTCGCATGACGGGCATTACTTCTGAATGATACAACATTGCGATGGGAGGCGGTAATGCAGAAAGTGTGCGGACATGGCAGGTGAGGTCACAGGTCACACTACCGGGTGAGAGACCGAACTCAACTTGCACAGTGACACCGGCAGGGTGACCTGACGGTGGGGTGACTCGTCGATGGAAGTGGTGAATGAACTGCGGTGGCAGTGAGTTGTCAAACAAAAAATGGTGAATGATGAGGTTGGTAGTGGGTCAAATTGTGGTGAGCACACCCACGGTGAATGCAACAAGCTGGGAAAAGTGTGGCAGGCATTCAGTGGAACTGGCATATCGTGCACAGGGTTTTCAGGTGAGACTAAACGGCGCAGCGACCTAGGGCCGAGCTGTGCGAAAGCTGAATAGTGAAATGTGTAAAACACCAGTTGAGGCTTTTCTCCCAGTTGACTGTAACAACATAATTTAATATAAATTATTATATTGCATATGAATTATGTATTCTATTGTAGAATGTTAATTTAATGTATTCCACACATTAAATGAATTTAACATGTTAATAAGATGAATGTTAGGCGTAGGTTGGGAAACACGTTAACGATTGAAAAATTTAAGTGTTTGACCGATGCCGCACGTTGGAAAATTCATGAAAAAATAATTGAGGGCGTGATAGATGGTATTAGAGAAATTGCAATGACTAGGTATGTATGCAGTCTAAAGTTATGGAAAAGAAATCACGGATTCACGGTCTCGGTTTCGTAGACTTGGTGGTTCATGGCAATACCATTCAAGCACTGGTGGACATGAGAGCCACACGTAACTTAATGATGACATGGCTAGTGAAAGAAGTTGGGCTGATGATTTTCCCATCGGATGTGGAGGTCAAGGTAGTGAACTCAAAAGCTAGAATGGCAGGTTTGGCACACGAAGTGCCTATGCAGAACAAAGACTGGAAAGGTCGGTTGGACTTCACGATGATGGAGATGAATGATTTTGACATGATATTGGGGCAGGATTTATTGAAGGGCAATAGAGCAGTTATTGTTCCTTTCTGCGATGAGGTTATGATGATTCGAGGGTCACAAGCTTGGGCTTTGCCTACTCATAAGCAAAGGAAGGATTTCAAGGTGTAGCATGTTTTTGCACTGAGTTTGGAGAAGGCTTTGCGGGAGTCAGATGTGGATACATACGCGATACTTATCAGAGAAGTCGATAACAATGATGGAGTGGGGATGCCTGTTATAGCTGAGATTTCCAAGGTGCTAGCCAAGTATGTAGATTTGATGCCCGATGAGCTACCAAAGAAGCTTCCACTAAGGCATGCTGTGGACCATAGATTGAGCTTGAGCCAGGGAAATAACCTTTGGCTAAAGCTCCTTATCAGTTGTCAGGACTTGAGTCGGAAGAATTGAAATGATAGTTAAAGGAGTTAACTGATGCAGGTTTCAATCAACCTTCATTGTCCCTATATGGAGCTCCACTATTGTTCCAGTAGAAGAAATATATGAATGAGCTACGGATGTGGTGTGATTATCGTGCACTCAACAAGAAAATAGTAAATAACATGTATCCTTTGCCATTAGCTGCAAATTGCTTTGACAAGCTTGTGAAAGCCCGAGTGTTTTCCAAGCTGGACTTGAGGCATGGGTATTGTTAGCCTCGCTAGCAAAGGGACCAAAATTGGATCCATATATGCTCTTAAAGTTTCCAAAATTGCTTAAACTCATCCCATGGGATACATATATGCTCTTAAAGTTTCCAAAATTTCTCAAAATTGTCCCATGGGATCCACATATGCTCTTGAAATATTCAACATTTGCTCAAAAATCATCCAAGGGTCAAAATTGGTGCAAGAGTAGAGCCCTTGGAAGGGAAGAAATACACCATCTAGAAGCTAAAACACTACAAAATAGTGAAAAACAAAGTATTGCAAGCATAAACATGGCAATGCATAGCTGTCATTAGATCTGGATGATCAATGACCCAGATCTAAGCGTCTAGTTGCATCGGCGGTGGCCATGGGAGGCAGTTAGAGTAGAGTCGCGCTGAGATCAAGCTGAGCGATATGCCGATCACTGATATCAGCGATATTGCTATTGGCGGGGAGCATATGCCATGTTATATGAAGGACCCAGGGAGTGAGTGACACGCGATTACAATTCATCGCATCGCTATATCGCATCGACACTATACATGGGGCAGGGCCTATGCACAAACATATGTGCAACCTGATGGTCGGACCCGACGAAATTATAAATGATTTTTCATAAAATTTCAAGTCTACGACAAAGCCATTTTGAATGCATTTTAATGTATTTTGTTATATAACGAAATACAATAGGAAACAGGGCAGTGCTGATTGCGATGATGCTCGGACCCGAAAGGGTCTGCGAAGGGAAATAGATAAAATTTGAAGTTTGCAAAATCCATTTTTTAATGAATTTCATGCTTAACGAAATACAAAGGGAACATGCCAAATGTGACTTGCGATGCAAACAAGGACAGACCCGATGGGTTTAGAAATAGGAATACATATATCTTCAAGTCCAGTAAAGCCCATTTTTCATGAATTTTTCAGTGCGTTTGGCGTATTTCATTATATGAGGAAAATACACAGGAGAAGGCTTTTTTGCAACTTGCGATGGCAACAAGGGCAAACCTAAGAGATTAATAAACTATTTTTGAGGACTTTTGAAGTCCAAAATACATAAAGAAGGTGGGATTTATCAGTGATTTCAGTGTTTTTTGTATAAAAATAGAAAACAGTAATTGGAAACATTTAAACGGACTTCATAAGCTCGAAGAGCCATTTCACTACAGAGTAGAGGCCAAATCAACCCAAAGCAATCGTGGAGCAACAATAAGCTAACCCAGAATAGAAATATCATGGAGCAGCACATCGCATCAATAGCCCAGCACAACTCATCAAAACAAACATTATGGGGCATCTCTAGCACGAGAGAGCTCCTAGGAAACGTAGCAAGCTAACCAAAATATCTGAATGTAGTTATTCTTCTGTAAAAAGAAGAAACCTCCGAGCCATGGTGCCTAGTTAGAGATGAAACAGTTAAACAAGATAGAGGAATAGATTAAGACCTCTCATGCCTCAAAAGGCTCGGCATCATTGTCTAGAGCTATAAATAGCTGAAAACTAAATGTAACAAAGGTTCAACTTCTAGAGATTGTTCCTCCTCTTTTTCTTCAAACTTATCATCTTCATTATAGCAATATAAGCTTCTTTCGCTATTATATGTTCAATGTTCGTTCTCTTTACTGTTCTATGCTTAAACTTGAATAGTTATTCAAGTTTTCTGCTGTGTCTAATGCCAAATAACTGTCATCTTATCTCTGCATTGATAAATTATATTTTTCAAGTCTCATTTACTTCCTGTAGTTGGCCACTCGTATTTTTTTATGTATGAAATCTGCTGGTACAATCAGTATTCTCCATCTATCCATTGAACCTATAAATTATTGAGCACTAGTGGTCTAAAGCCTTGTATTGGTGAGAGTGTTCATGCATGCCTTGAGTGTGAATAGAGTTGAAATGGTTATCCAACTTGATCCAAACCATCATTTATTCAAATAGTTAAGAGAACAATATTGAAGATTATATGTTACTAGGAATGTCCGAGCTACAACCTATGAGAGTTTCCTAGAGTCCTAACATAATTGGTGTCATTTATGGGGAGAGGAAACTGAAGCTCAGCTTCCCTGGGAAACGATATAGATTCAACTTTAGTGATAGACAAAATCTGGGCACTATTTTGGTTATAGTCATCTACCTGGCGAAACTATTGGAGGTTGAACCTCTTAGTGAATCCTCTTCATAGTTCTGGCTCAGTTTGTGGGGCATATTTAGAGAAATCCTCATAATATACAAGGTAACCCAGTACCTGACCTTGGAAAAATCATTAAAGAAAGAAGGGTATGTATAAAGGAGCATCAGGTTCAAGTAAACCTAAACAATCTTTCACATCTCTTCAAGAAAGGCTTGTAATAGAACAAATACATGTTGAGAGTATAGCATCTAATACTAGCAGTGAAGAAAAATTTTCAAAGATTCATAAAGCCCCTTATTCTTCAGGTTTTCCTTTTGTTGTAAGCCCAAAGTAAACCTCACCTCCTATCCATCATACTCCTTTAGTATTATCAGTCACTCCTCATCCCTCTATCATTAAGACTGCTATTACTCGTTTAGCCACCATAGCTATGGTAGGTCCACAATCACCTACCAAAATGGAATGAATCATAGCTGCTGGATATGGGGCTCTAATACTACCCACTCCTTTGAATGCCACGCCTACTGGAAAATATCATAAATATAGGCCTAACTTCATTGGGACTAAAGGAGTTACTGCCGAAGAGCATCTCGAGCCATTCTATAGATATGCTGATAACCTGGATATTAGTGAAGATGATGTGTGGATGAGAGTCTTCGTCCAAAGCCTAGATGGAGAGGCTAGAAAATGGTTCAGAGAACTAACCCCAAGATCTATAGCATATATTGAAGCTTTAGATGATGGATTCCTAAAGCATTGAGGGGATAAGAAGGATCTCCTCTATTACCACACTGAGTTTGGGAACTTAAAGATGGAAAATGGTGAGTTGCTATCTAATTTTGATAAGATGTTTAACCGTATGTCCAACAAGATACCAGTTGAGGTAAAACCCACTACTACATCTGCTAAACACACTTGTTCCAGTGCTTTTGACTCTGATTTTTTCCTATTGTTGAGAGAGAGGTGATGTGCTACTTTGGTTGACATGCAGGATGTGGCCTTGGAAGTGGAATCAAACATCATTGTTGTAGAGAAGCTCAAGGGAAATGTCGATAGAAGAAGATAGAGGGGCGAGCCTTCATCATCCTTTTATCATAAGATAGATAAAATGACCAAAATGATCGAGTCATTAGCCTCTGAAATCTCCAAATTAAAGTTTGAGCAGCACCCGTGGAAAGGAAGAGTGCCTAGTACCTTTGCTCCTAGAAATCCAAATCTGAATCCAGATAGAATAGCTAATGAGCAATTGCATATTTTGCAAAGAAACAAAGATGAAAATTAAGACCAAAGGGTGAATGCTCCTTTTCAAAATGCAGGCATGGAAGAAGAGCAGAAAAAGATGATGAGATCCATTGTCTGGAAGACAAAGGCAATGCTTCCTTTTTGACCTCAGCTGCCTGTGAAAAGTCATTATGCAATGACTAGATTAGACAAGAATGGGATGGTAAAGCTATTCTACAAACTGTAGATCAACAAAGATATAATTTGAGGTCAAAGATAAATAATGCCAAGGAAACTCCTGTTCAAAGAGTTGTTGTCCCTGCAGTACAACAAGCTAATAAGAAAAAATAACCAGTAGTTGATCCCATCATCCTCAAATCTCTAGCTCATGAGGTAAGAGGCCTTGACAAGTCTCCTTCTCCTTTTAGTTTTCAATCAGAAATTTAGAAGCTAAGAACACCTATGCCTCTAATTGAACTAGTGAAAAATGAATCCTTCAAAAGATCCATCCTCGAGGCCCTTGAGCCTAAATCCATCCAAGCCTCCATTGACCATGTAAATCTACAAGATGACAAGCTAGATATTATTGTCAACCAAATTATTGAAAATTGTGAAGACAACTCCCCATTATTCTATGTCTCTCTGACTATTCATGAAAAAATCCTTCACAACTACCTTTCGGACACTGGAGCCAGCCATAATCTAATGCCCAAAGCTGTCATGGATGAGTTGGGTCTAGACATCACCAAGCCTTAGCATGACTTATTTTCTTTTGACTCTAGAAAAGTGAAATGCCTAGGATTAATCAAGGAGATGAATTTTGTGCAACAATACGGAGAAAAATTAGAACAAGATTAAGACAAAAAAAGGTAAATTGATTTTATTTTTATTTTTATAATTTCTGGATATTAATGACAAGTAGCAACAATTGAGATGGAGGATGTGGTGAGAATTCTGATAGCTAGCATAGCTATGATGGAGTAAAAGGAATGACTACAGAAATATGAATAACAAGGAGTGATCGAAAATAGTTCTAGAGGAGGGGACGAATAATGCGAACAGTTTGAGCTTACAGGAGAAGGTTAGTGAGGCGTGTGTAATAAGAAAGAGATCTACTATTGCAGAGGTGATTTACAAGTCAAATTGGGTAGTGAGAAGCTCCCAAAAAGTGAAAATGAAGATGAATATGGGAAGTCAGTTAAAGAATTTAGAGGGAAGCAACATTGATGCCAAAGCAATTGGCATAAGGAAAATGAGTGATGAAGAATACGGGAGGGAACTTGTTGAGATAAAGGCACAGTTGAATGTGCTTACAAAGTTGATACAACATAATGAGGAGAGCCAACGATATGGGTGGAACTTAAGGAAAAGGGTTAATGGCCTATTGAAATATTATGGGCCAAGAAGCAGAGACAAAAGCTAAGACAAAGGCTAAAGGAAGAACTCAAAGCTACTGAGTGTGAGGAGGCAGTTCATAGGGGCGAATGTGAACAAGGATAAATCCATGGAGAAGATAGCAATGTTGGTGGAGATTTGATGCTTGAGACGTCAAATGATGCTAAAAAGCCTTATGGTTTTCCTGATGGTTTGTTTATGGTTGCAGGTGTTATTGATGCTGAACAACCCTTTGAAGTTGTCATGAAGAAACAAGAAGATAGAGGAGAACATAGTTCAAATTTTGTTCTCAGCAGTGAGGAGGATAAATAATTGATTGGGATGCTCAAAATAATGATGAGCCAAAGGAAGATACAAATTTTAGTCCACATTGATTGTGTGCATGCATGTGCGACATATGTGATTATCGTTTTTCAAACCAATGCAAGTGGAACAAAAACCGAGGGTGAAAAACTTGCAAACATTGTTGTGAACAAGGATGCTACAAACTCAAAGGAGGAAGAGTTTGTTGGTAGCATGAAGACCCAACTTGATCAGTAGATTGAAACATGGAAAATAATCCAAGCAACAACTCTACAAGCATGGGATGAGTTTGAAAGTATAATTGTTTGGATATATAGTTTTGTTTTGATCACTTTCTTGGCTAGAAATTTTTCACTTAAAATAGTGAGAAGAATGAGGGTGAAGACAAATGTCTTACAATCAGAGAAGCTGGAGTGGAATTATGGTGGAATTGGAGAAATAGATGGAGAAGGACAACAGTACAATGAGATGGATGATCAATTGCAACACAAAGTTTGGGATCCTGGAGGATGTCGAAATTAATGAAACATGAGTAGGAGGTCACGATTTTTTTTTCTACCTTGGGATTGTGATGCAGGAGCATTAGAGCTTCCAAGTCATCAAGTTTTTTGGAAATAAAGCTCCAAACTGGGTTTTAATATGGAAAATGAATTTTATTTCCTTACTGTAAATAATTTTAATTTCTTAATTTATCAATTTCTTAGAGAACTATAGATAGAGATAAGATTTCTAAGAAGAAAATCTGCCTTTTAAGGCACGAAAAATTTCAGAAACAAATCATGAGAAGTTGTGGGAGAAAAAATATTGGTAGCAATTAGAAAGCTGTTAGGATAAGAAAAAGTTTAGAAGTATTATAAACTATTGGGGTGCTTTTAGGATTTATAAAATCTATGGATAGGCAGTATGTTTTCAACAAGCAAAAAGCGAGTCTACCTTGAAAAACATGAGTGGGTTGTAGACTGATTTATCAATCTAAGAAAAATTATTTTTTTATATATGTTATAATAAATATTGTAAGCCTGAGGGGAAATAAAATGGCCAAATGAATGTATAATCAGGCCAAACATGTAAATATGAATTTGGTTTTAAAATGGATTTTTTACACGCTTATGGATTATGTAGTATCTCGACATATATATTAATGAATATATTTATATGATTGTAATAGTTAACTAGTCAAATTTCTGTAGAGTTCTTGGTATTCTTAAGATTGCAAGTTTGTGGAAGTGAGCATAGCAAGGAAAGATAAATTTTCGTGCATCACCATGGTTGAAGAAATGGTGGCCTTAGAAAAGAAGGAGGCTTGGGATCTAGTGGAGTTGTTGGCTATAAGAAAACCCATTAGTAGAAAATGGATGTTTAAGAAGAAGTTGAATGCAAAAGGAAAAATGGAGAAATACAAAGCCTGGTTAGTAGAAATAGGTTATTTGCAGGTGTAGGGAATTGAATTGGTGATATTTTTTTCTCTTTTTGTAAACTTAGATTCTATTAGATTTCTTTACTTTTTTTCAGTTTCCACTACTTTTGATTTTGACGTAGAACATATGGATGTGAAGATAACATTCATACATGGGGATATGGAAGAAAAGATCTACATGAAGCAACCAAAAGGATTTTTCATGAAGGGTAAGAAGGAGTTGGTATGTAGTCTAAAAAATTTCTTGTATGTGTTGAAGAAATCACCAAGGACGTGGTATCAAAATATTGATACATATATATTGGGAATTTGCTTTACAAGGAGTAAAACATATCATTCTGTGTATTTTAAATTAGTTGGTGATAATGTTTTTTTTTTGGTCTTGCATGTGGATTAGGAATGACCGGAAAATCACCTAGGAAGTGAAAATCTAGTTTTCCTCTAAACTTAACATGAGGTATCCTAGTGTTGCAAATTTTATCTTAGACATAGAAATTAAAAGAGGCCATGAAAATAAGGAACTTTGTTTAAGTCAGAGGAAGTATGTTGAAACAATAATGCAAAGGTTAAATATGTAAGAGAGTAAAGCAATGAAGGTCCCTATTCCTATAAGTGTAAAGTTATTTTCAAATCTGTTTCCTAAGGCATAAGAAGAGGAAGAGGACATGCCCCACATTCCATACGCTAGTGTGGTTGGGAGAGGAAGAGGAAGAGGTTAAATATGTAACAGACTAGACCAATGAAGATCACTATTCCTATAAGTGTAAAGTTATTTACGGATCAGTGTCCCAAGGCACATGAAAGAGGAGGAGGACATGCCCCACATTCCATAAGCTAATTTGGTTGGAAGTTTGATGTATTCAATGGTCTGTAATAGATTGAAGATTGCACATATAGTGGGAGCATTAAGAAAATATATGTCAAAACTAAGGAGGGAGCTTTGGACAAGAATGAAGAGGGTTTTCTAGTATATGCATGGCACTATTGGATATGGATTATGCTACCAAGGAAGACTAGGATTGGATAGAGTGATTTCCATTCATGACTTTTTTTATTGAGATTGGGCTAGAGATCTGGATCATATTGTATATACAAGTTGGTATGTGTTTAACCTATATGGAGAAGCAATTAATTGGATGATCACGAGACAATTTGTAGTGGTAATTTCAACTACAAAAGTTTATACATGGAAACCACTCATGCAAGCAAGTAAGAAGTTACGTTATTGAGATTGTTCAAGTATGGGGTTGGTACAACAAGATATAAGGATAGATTGTGACAACCAAAGTGCAATTTTCTTGGCAAGGAACATTGCTTATCATTCAAAGACAAAGCATATTAATGTTTAGTAACCCTTTTTGAGGGATATGATTGAAGAGAAGAATGTGTTATAGTTAAAGGTGGACACTTTGAAAAATGTTCCAGATGCATTAACAAAATATATGAGTATTGAAAAGTTCTCTTGGTGTAGGGGAACAATGGGAATCACTGCCTTGAATTGTTGATTGTGTACTCTTGTGGCCCCTTGTATGCAATTAAAACAAAAAGTTGGAGAATGTTGGGTATGTGTTATATTATTTGGACGAATTATATGCACCACGAAAAAAAGGGGGGGATGTCGTCCCCCTGAACAAGGTGATGAGAGCCCCCTTGCATGGGGATTGGGGAAACACCCACTTTTTGGAAAAAAAAACTGTATTTGATTTTTGACGCTTTTCAGCCCTCGGTTTTTCTAAATGTGGTTTTGTGGTGCATGATGGTTTTTCCAATGGTTTTATAGTTTTGGTTAAGGAACTACGGTTGGATTGGCAGTTCATGTATATCACAAGGATATATATTATATTGTAATACTCTATAGAAAATATACTGAAAAAAAGTTTGTTGTTTTTCCTGTGTTTGGGTTTCCAATATAAAACCTTTGTGTAAATTTGTGTGTTTTCCACCGTATCTTTTCTGTTTTATTAAGAATTTGTTTGCAATTACTAATTGTATAGGTTTGACAACCTACATTATTTTCCCAATGAATCTTAGAATGGTGATGGTTTTCAATATATTTTAGACATGGATTTATCATGGAGGCATTGACACTCATGTCAAAATAGGTGAAATAGGCCTTCCTCTAAAAGGTCATATTCTTGAGACATATGAGCTTGGCATCCGGAACTTAACTAATTTGTGTGAAACTTTGCTTTAGTTAGAGTTGGATGTCCATTAGAACACTGAACATATTTGATTATTGATAATTTATTAACTTTACAATAGATCATTTTCTTTTGAAAAATTGGCAAGCACACCTTGGCACTGTGCCCAACTTAAATTGTGGCTATAGGTGCATGATATTAAGGAAAATTCCAAAACTAAAGTTGATATTTTCCAAAAAAAAAAACATAGCAAAGAAGGAAACAATAATAAAACACATGTCTTAAAAATTATCAACTTCATATTTCATACTTTTAAACTATTTAAAAACCACAAAAAAAGGCAAAAAAAAATTGTAAGAAACATAACCTAGGATGAATATTAAATAAATATTATGTTTTATTACTTAACTTGTCAATGACTTTCCATAATGTAGGAATCAATTCAAAAATCTTTAAAAAAAAATAATGTTACAATTTAATGAAAAATGTTATTTTACATGGAATCTAATTTTGTCATGATCATGATAGCAAATATTTTCACCTTTTTATTAAATGTATTTGGTTTAATTTCATAGAAAATTTTATACAATAGTTAAATTATCAGTTGTTAAATTATCAGTTGAGATTATTCAAACTTATAAGGACAAGAAGATTATGAAAAGTACAAATTGAAAACCCTACTGATTTTTCTACTACTAACTATAAAAAAAATGACGATTAGTATGGGGAATGAAAAATATCTATTTGAGAAAGATATGATCATTTGAAGTTAATATATTAATAGGGAAATATGCCTTTGTTTTGAGCAATTTGCTTGCATCCATTTTGCCTAGGTAAGGGAAAAATCAATCTTGAAAGTGGTCCCCGTGGGGGGCTTGTTTTAAAGATTCAATATCACATACAACAACTTAAGTGAATATAAATATTTAATTTACATGATATTTGTTTGACAAAATGCATTTAAAAAATTCAAATTTTATTTATTTATTTTATTTTGCTTTTCAACTCATTTTTAGTTTTAATAAAAAATTTATTCATTATTTTTTTATGTTTTAATTATTATTTTTGTTTTATGTTTTGATTTGTTTTGGGTTTTATGTTTTGATTTGTTTTTTTATTTTATTAATTATTATTTGTTTTTTTATATTTTTGCTACTGGTTTTTGTTATTTTCTCATATTACTACCATCTATATTTTATTTATTATTTATTAATTTTGATTTTTATTTTATTATTTTGTTTTTTTTTATTTTACCATTTTGAATTTTTATTATTTTTTTATTTTTGAGCTTCTTACTTTTAGTTTTGTTTTTCTTTGTTTTCAATTTTTTTAAAACCAACTTTTTTTTATTAATCCCAATTTTATTTTTCTTTTCCTTGCTCCTATTTATATGCTCTTATTTTTCTCTTCTCTAAATGTAGTGTCCTACTTTATGATCGAAACTTTGACTTTAAACATGGCACATTAACATTCAATTCCGAGATATCATTCTTTAAAAAATGTTAAAATATAAACTCCATAAAATATTGTTGATAAATTCTTTCGGATTAATCACATCACGAGTTTTTGGTTGACGTTTTGAACCATTTAATGTGGTAGCAAAGGTGAAAAATCACTTAGTCGAAATGTTTAAATAACAAGGATGCATCTTTTCCATAGTTAGCCAATAGGAAATAGCTATTATGATTTAGCCATTAAA
>APFE031628674.1:0-12230 GCA_000404065.3 Pinus taeda
TTAATATTGTTGTGCCCCATAGAAGCCCACTATTGTTATTATTGTGCCCTTACATTATTATTGTTATGTAGGCTCTGTTATGTTATGACCCCTTAGACTCCTATATATAGAAAGGAGGTCTTTTCATTTGTATCGTCGAAGAATTGTTCATTTATGTAATGTAAAGGAGGTTTCCCCCTTGAAGAGGCTGAATTCTAAGGCGTTGATCTATCTTTTCTATCTTTTCTTGAGCTGGTTTCATAACAAAAAACTTTGATATTAATAGGAAAAAAAAGAAATTAATCAACTTAAATGTCAAACAAAATAAAGTAATCAATTTAAATTTTTGTTGATAATTAATGCCTGCACCATTTGAAATTAAAATAAATTATAATCATTCATCCACCATCGAATGTGTACCACAGGTGTG
Organism: Pinus taeda; assembly: GCA_000404065.3. NCBI lineage: Eukaryota > Viridiplantae > Streptophyta > Pinopsida > Pinales > Pinaceae > Pinus > Pinus taeda. Next base: position 410 of record APFE031628674.1, read on the forward strand.
GAACTGGAGTGTGCACTTTCTGATATGTAAAGTTTGTGTCTGTAACCATTTATCATTACAATTTTATGTCTATTTATGGCACTTCATTAGAGTGAGTATTTCTTCTCTGGATTAAAATGTTCTAAAAACATGAAACGGTTAAGGATATATATCACTTGCACCCCTAAAAAACACATAAACTAAATCCACAAAACTACTAAACTAAATCTGCAGGGAAAAACCTTGTAACTTTGCAACAAAAAAATTATTTCTACCACGTGGTAGACAGGTGTTACAGTTAATAGAAAATTTCTTTCACCTCGTAAAGCTGTAACAAAAAAATCTTTCTACCACGTGGTAGAAGGGCATTATAGTTATTAGTGTTACAGTTTTTAGGTAGAAGGGTGTTATAGTTATTAGTGTTACAGTTTTTAGTGTAGTTTGTGTAGGAAATCCGTTAGAAACCTAAAGAAAACCAATTTTACGAGAATGCAGTGAATTGCAAATGTGCAGAACTATTAGCGTGGATGCCCTTTTATTATGAAAACAAAACTAATGATATATATAACAACAAGAGGTTTCAAACACAAAGACAAAAAGGATTCGTACGCAAACACATGACTCTCCTCGTACATTTATTATCAAAACAAAACTAATGATTTATATATATAGGAACAAGAGGTTTCAAACACAGAGACAAAGAGGATTCGTACACAAAGACATGACTCTCCTCGTACATTTATTATTAAAACAAAACGAATGATTTATATATATAGGAACAAGAGGTTATTATTAGTTTTCTGAATATCTTTGTGAGATTGCAACATCTTTGTGAGATCTCAACTTTCTTTGATTTAATTCTATATAATAAAACACATATTTCATTAAATTTGGAAGTATTCAGTGGATCTAGAATATATAACTTTAACTAGATTAAGTTTTTTCAAAATGGGGAATTAGAAATTCACTTAGTTCACTAATTTTAATGTAGATATTCATCATTTTTTGTGAAAAAAATTATCATGATAAACTTTATTAAACAAATTCATATAAACTTGAAAAAACAAATCTTTCACGTCTTAATCTTAGATTCCTTACATTATCTATTTTAATATTTTTATGGTTTGTATTAAAATATAAGTTTGTTAAGGTTATTTTATGAAAAGAATGATGTGTATTTTACTATTATTAACCCATTTAATTATAATTTGATATAGTAAATATCATGTATGTGTTAAGTTACAATTATTACTAAGACAATGTTGGCACAATTTAAAAGTCTATCACCTTTGCAACACTAGTAATATCATTGAAGATTCAAAAAATCTCATAGATCATCGAGTTTATACTCATATTGGATTTAAATTTCAAAATATTTGTGACGCTACCAACCTTCTTGATCTTTTAACTAAACAAAATTATGATGAGCTTGAAACACTTCTTTTAATGCTTTTTGAGCATAACAATAAAATTCGAAATAATTTTGGGTAATATCTTTTTGCCTTCTTATATACCATATTTGGTCTTAGTGGATGATAATCATCATTATCACCATTATCATTTCATACTATTGTAGGAAATTTGCACCATTTTAGAGTTGAAGAGAAAATGTTTTTTTAGGATCAAATTAAATGTTGAATGCGAGTAGTAGCATAATTTATTTTTATTTATTATTTGTACTTTTATGTTAAAAAGTAAGTTGATTGAGGCTTACTTAATGAATAATAGATTAATATACAAGATACATATTAAGTATAAAATTATTTAATGACAAATGATCATAGTAATGTGTCCAATATATACCAACATAGATCCATCTTAAGTACGAATGTAGGGATCAAATTTCTTCACATGCAAACAATTTTAGTGTAAAATACAATGTGTTATTTTTCATTGTTGAAACTGTATTTTTGAATGCTAAATAGAGTATACATAAGACCAATAAAAATTTTAACCATAAAAACTTCTTTTTTATATATATAGATATATATGAAGTTGATATTGACATAAATTAGTTAATATAAATCTTCAAATAGTTTATTTGAATCTCTAGCTAAAATATTTTTGAAAAGTATAACATTTAAACATCTAATTCACACATTTTTTTTCTTCTAATTACTTTACAACATATTCATTTTTCTATTTTTCTATTTAGAACATAACTTTTATTTTAAAGCGGCACAAACGGACAAACTTACACATCTCCTCATACTAGGTTGTAGGATGAGCCTCTCAACTCAATTACTAATCATTTTAATGATTAAAATCAATCACGAATTAGAATAGTAACAAAGTAGTACAATTTGATTATTTTCAAATATAAGAGGAAAGAGAGAAAATTGACTAAACTATTTATTACAAATGTTTAGGTTTTGTTCCTGTAGTTTTTAAGGATATTGTATTGAAAAGAACATATTAACATTCATCTAAAACTTAGATTCCTTACATTATTTCTATTATCATTAATATTTATATTTATGTATTAAATTTGACTCATGAATAATAGATTTTGTAAAAAAATTCTCACCTATAAAGTTTTTTAACAATATATTAATATCGTTTTCTTACTATTATTGACCATTTTAAATTGACACTAACTGCTTTTCCTAAGTTGAGTACAAATTTATTATAATAGTACATTGTTGGCACCACTTCAAAATCTATAAGAGGAAATATTTTATAAGTCTAGTTGTGTTGTTCAATGATCAAAATATTTTTTTTTTTATAAATTAGAGTGCAACAAAATAGCAAATTTGATTTATATCAATTATAATAAGGAATATTAAGGAAAACTCACTTCAAACATTATTACAAGTGTGTAGCATCTATTCATTAAGTGTTTAAATGATTTATATTAAATAGAATACTAATAGGTACCCCACTATTGTTTTTATGACCAGTTTGAGAATATGTTTTTAAGTGTATTATTGAATTTGATTATGCATATTTGATATGGTGAGAAGTCATGTTGGTCAAATAAAGCTTTGAAAACTTAAATATTTTATGGAAACTTAAATATTTTATGGCAATGTCATGTAATTTGTATCAACACATGATTACATTGAAATACTAAATAATATAAAACTCCAAAAATAATATGAAGATAATATTTTATATACAACAAACATTGAAAAGTGTGTTTGAATGTATATTAATAGATCCTTCAAAAAAAATTACGTTCAAGAATCATATAAACCTAATGTTAAGATATTTGTTCTTGCAATGTTCTTTCTTTGGCATCCATGCCCACACTATGGTATTAATTAGAATAGAACCAAGTTTTGTGTCATCAGGATTTGGTATCCAATATTGCTCTAAAAAAATTCCATTGTATTTCCCTAACATAGGCTTCGACTAGTCAACCTTTACATGAAGATTCTCAATTTCATTATACCTAAATATATCTGAGATTGCTTTTGCCATCCAAATCATCTCTTCTGCATCCTCATTTCCTGATCTGACTAGCAACATCTTTCCTTTCTCAACAACAATCATCGGATTGAATGTTGGCTTTGGCTTGTTTCATTTGGATCCAACATATATTGGCTCATTTATCGCATTATCAAAATATCCATCCATAATACTTAAGATTACATGGAATGCATTACAATTAACATCAATGCTTTGCCTTCTCTTGGGGCAGAAATCCTCAGAAGATGAATCTCTTCCATCTATTATTCTATGATCATCATAGATTCCATCTAATGTATAAAGAACTCTTTCCCAATACACAACTTTATTTTTCCATTCCTCTATAACAATTGGTGAATCCTCATTCCCGACAGTGTCTTTCCACATTTTTATGTATGATTTTAACCCTTCGTTTAGTTCTTTTAAATAGACATCATTCTGTTTGGAAGCCCAGAAAGATGTCTTCCCTATGGGAATTATTGGTCAACCTTCATCATCTCCATAACTCAACTTGTTCTGACCACTTAGTATCTCTAATTGATTCTTTGTACCTTAGTATTGAAACATCATTGAGTACAAGAAATTGGAAGTATTGGACATTAAGATGTCTAACTAGTGCATTTTCCCTCCTTGGTGTATCCATTAAGGAAACTTTTGAAGTCATAGACCTTGTCAATAAGTATACGTGGAAACACTCGATTTTCTTCAATTATGCGATATGTATCCATCATTTCAGGTTAAGAATATATATCTTTACTTTTGAGGTTGGAAGACATTCTTATGTAGGTTCCATCTATGTATTCATGGGTGTGCCCCACAGGAAAGAACCCAACCTCAATAGTGATGAAAACACCAAGTGCAGTTAAAAGTGATAGAAACATGAAAAGATAGAGATTCTTATTATCACTTGCTGCATTGTCCAACTGTAACAACAAATGTCGAGGAAGAGGTTTAAAATCAACATTTTGACTTGTTGATCTTCCATGAGATATAAAATCATCCTTGTACACTTGACATTTTGAGTAAATAGAGGTATCAAGTAATGCATTTGTAAGTGGGTTTCTTGAACTTCCACTTTCATAAAGTGGATCACCATACATATCCATTTGTGAGTCTTCAAGGTCCCTTAAGCACTTTGCAAGGGATGTAATAGTCAATTGTGATCCCATATGTACAAATGGTAAAGAGAAATGACCAAAACCTCTTGTCTTATGCCCATGTGTAAGCATACTTGTCAATGGCAAACCTAAATTTGTTCCTACAATAGATTTTGATTTGACACGTTGCCTTGGGATTGAAGTCTTTTTTTCGTCCATTTTATCATGGATAATTCTCAAATACTCCTTTGGAAACCACTCTAACATAATTATGTGGGCATAGTAGCATTATCTTCCATACATAACAATCTTGTTATGTTTGTTCAACCTACCTCATGCCTTTTCTTCCAACTCTTTTGTAGTTTCTGACTTCATTTGTGCTTTCAACAAAATACATTCACTGCATTTACTGAAGTTGGGGTTCTTTGAAAATGCCACATCTTGAAACTTAGTATCCCAGATCTTGCTCATTGTTGATTGTGATATTGATGGGTAATTGAGCTTTTGAAGAGTCTCATTGATCTCTTTTAACAAAGAATTTTGTGTGTAAGTCGAAGGAAGCAATCTTAAAGGAGAATATGTTCCATCCTCTTCAACTTGACATGTTTGGTTTAGTGAAAATTCTGAATTATCCATTACAATTTTGTGCAATATTTCGATGGTTGCCTTTGTGTGAGCTCATTCTTTGCATGTGTTGGTGTTCCCATGAATAACTTTGATCTATCCATGTTGGAAATAATGTTGGTAGTTATAGAATGTGCTTTGAGGAATCTTATGTATCTTATACCAGGCTTTCTTACAAATAATATTCCCATTAAATATCATGTCCTTTACGTTTCTAGCAATAGGTGGTAGGCCATGGCCATGGCTCTTTCACATGATTGTGTTTGACATGAGTGAATTCAAGACAAATTCCCTAATACCATTTTTATTTATTTGTCTTATACCCTTCCTAGCACCTGCAATGGCCTTCCGATCCACATGTTGAAGACAATCTTTTCTACAACATACACCTGCTTCCAAAAGTCGAATTGCTTTCACTTCATCTATTTTTGTTTGACATTTTGCAATTTTTTTTGTAGCCATAACTCGTTTAATCCTTTTATATGGCCTTGTTACATGCATATCAATTAAGTTTCTATCTATTTCATTACAAAGATACCCATCCCATTTGTTTAAAAGATTTGTGTCCTCTATAACATCCCATATCACCATTTCCCTGGGTGGCTCCTTGAATTTTTCCTTAACCCTTAATATCACACCTTTGTTGTCCACCAACTTATTTATTGGCCATCTAACCAGATAATATATAGAATTATCCCCAATTCTTTATATCTCACAATTTCCATCTATCTCTTCCAAAAAAACACCAAATTCCATTTCACCTAGTGTTTCACCCTCAACAATGTGCTCCTAGCAGACATTAACTAGCATTCCCTTGGCAATGCACATGCATGTTCCCATGCATTCATGTGTAAGAGAAACCTTTGTACATATGAATCTAACCCTATCTTGGGGAATATTTATTGCCTGATCATGACAGTGAGGCTCCAAATCTGGTTCTGGCCAAATCTCATAAGATTCCAATGCACCCCCTAATGTATGCTCAAATCTTGTTGGATGTGGTAGAGGAGCATCATGTTTTAACACCTTCTCAATTTGAACCACTATGCATCATTTATTTACCATATTTCTATGCACTTTATGCCCAAGCTTTGTATTGAATATGTAGCCCTCACCCAACTTCAATCCATGTTGCAGAAGATCTACCTTGTCTCCAATAGAAAATGTAGAAGAAACATTTGCACCTATAAACGAATGTAAATAAGGTTAGTATTTACTCAATAAAACATTTACTATACTATCAATAATATTTAACACATGCCTCAATATTTTGATTTACCTATGTTGTGCCTCAAATCTATGATCTTCCATGGATGTATGTCCCCTACATTAACATCCTCATCAATCAAATGTGGTTGAGTGATACCAATTATCAAAATTGTAACATAACCTGCATTAAGCCTTTCTCCGACATAATAAGTTCTAGACTCTGCAGATTCGACCCTTCCTAGCCCAATGACCTGATCATTAATAAGGAGATCAACATAGTCCCTTTTGCCAAAATTATATTTTCCATTGTAGCTTGTATCAATTCTGTAACAAAAATTAAATCGTAACATGTAATTAAAAGGTTGAACCATGTAAAGTGTGACTTTATATTTTTGCAAAAATTCAACTTACAAAAAGAGTAATATAGATGCAATAATTTAAATAGTATGGTAGTCATATTGAATGTAATAAAACATTGTTTCCCACCATCTAGTGCCTACTACCAAAAATTACTTTACATACAAATTACACAAAAAAATATATGAAGACCGAGCAATTAGAGATGTAGATAGTATCATAGAATGAAAAATATAACCTCATATCAAACCACCAAGTTCCTATTTAACTTTAGAAATGATACTTGTAGTCTTGATGCATGTTTATGAATAATGATCATAAGAAATTTGTAGAAGTTGAAGAACCAAAACATGGTCCTTTGGAAATATAAGAAAATCCAATATCGATGCTACATAAGATGTCTAAAATCCCCATGAGAAGGAGAAATTATATTTATATTTCACTTAGTGAAGATGTTTGATGTTTGAACTTGATAATCGAAAGCCAAACTAGAGGTTTTCTTCCAAATAAAAGTTTTGGTACTGTAAATACTAGATAATTCTCATTTTTATTCTAAAAGCAAAGAAATTGCATTGGAAGAAAATTATAGTATACCTCAATAAGACATTTATTCATAAACTTCAAAATTATACAAAGCTCACATTATTCTCCATGGATCAAATAATTATGATTGGATTATTGTGTTTGTGCCAAAAGGAAAGCTATACTGTTATCTTTCCTTCCAACTCAAGTACAAATGTAGTGCCAACAATAACATATATTTATATACGATTATTTTGCACTATCATTAATCTTCATAAATTGTTCCAAATTCAATAAAAAGGCACATCAAAAGCTATAACTCTAACCATTGTGATTATTTAAACAATGTCACTCCTAGAGCATTGGTTGCATAAGCGTAATGGTGTCTAGAAGAAAGTTAGTAATCGCTAGGTATCCTTCTTGCATAATCACAAATGCACTGCCAAGAATAATATCAAAGCACTAACCTTGGTGAGGGTGAAATCTTGATAGTTTTCCTTTTGGCAGAAGAACAAAGATCTAGTGCATTCTATAATTCCTTCTAACACAAATACAAGCACATTTCCAACAATAATTTTGCATTGCGAACAAAAAAAATAAAAAATTAACACATGCAAGATTTACTTCTATCACAAACACAAACACATTTTCAACTGCAAGATGAAGGAAATTTAACACATTCTAACCTTCCTTCTAGCAAAACGACAAACATATTTCTAATAACAACATTGCATTATGAAGGAAATATAATGTGCTAGCTTTCCTTCTATCACAAGTAGAAGCCCATTTCGAACAACAACATTGCACCTCAAATGAAAGCTAAAAATCAATATCATTCCTTCTACTACAAACATACGCATATTGCTAGAAGCAACATTACATGGTCAAATAAATCTAGCACATGCTAGATTTCCTTCTAGCACAAACACAAGCACATTGCCAATAAAAATACTATAAGGTGAACAAAATCCACTACACGCTAAATTTCCTTATAACATAAATAGAAGCATATTACTCACAAAAACATTGTAAAGTAAAAGAAATCTTACACATTCTAGAGTTTCTTCTAGCACAAACACAATCACATTGTCAAAAACAACATTGCAAGGTGGAAGATATCTAGCATATGCTTGATTTACTTCTAGCATAAACAGAAGCACATTGCCAACAATAACATTGTAGGGCAAACGAAATCCAATGCGTAATAGAATTCCTTCTAGCACAAACACAAGTACCTTTCCAACAATATTGCATTGAAAAAGAAATCCAATGCAAGTTATATTTCATTCTAGCACAAATACAAGCTCGTTGCCAACAACAATATTGCATTGTGAAAGAAATCTATTGCATTCTAGATTTTATTCTAGTACAAACACAAGTACGTTTCTAACACCAATAGTGCATTGAAAAATAAATTTAGTGCATGTTAGAATTCCTTCCACCATACACAAACATATTGCCAACATCAATATTGTAGGGTACAAGAATTTTATCTCATGCTATATTTTCTTCTATCACAAACATAAGCATATTTCAAATAACAATATAGCAAGGTGAATTAGATCTAACATGCTATCTGTACTTATATCTCAAACACAAACATGTCACCAATAACAACATTGCAAGGTGAATGAAATCTAACACATGCTAGATTTCCTTCTCTCGCAAACACAAGCACATAACAATATTGTAGGGTGAAAGAAACATACTGGATATCAGATTTACTTCTAGCCCAAACAAGCATATTGCAAAAAACACCATTGCAAGACAAAAGAAATCCGGTGTGTAATAGATTTCCTTCTAGCACAAACACAAACACATAAAATTGTAGGGCTAAAGAATCTAGCGCATGCTAGATTTTGTTATAGCAAGGACACAAACATATTACCAACAACATTCTAGGGCAAAAGAAATCTAGCACATACTAGATTTCCTTTTAGCACAAGCACATTGCCAATAACATCATTGTAAGGTGAGGGAAATGTGGCGCATACTAGATTTCCTTCTAGCACAAACAATTGAATTGCAACAACAACATTGCAATGCGAAAGAAATCTAGTGCACACTATATTTCCTTCTAACGCATATACAACCACATTGTCAATAAACTCATAAAAGGGTGAAAGGAATCTAATGTATGCTATATTTCCTTCTAGCACAAACACAAACACATTATAACATTTCTAGATAAAAGAAAACTAGCACATGGTAATATTTACTTCAAGCACAAACAAAAGCATATTGCCAACAACCACATTGTAGTGAAAAAAAATCTAGTACATGCTAGACTTCTTCAAGCCAAAATAGAAGCATGTTGTCAATAACAACATTGCAAGGTGAAGAAAATCTAACACATGTTAGATTTACGCATAGCACAAACACAAGCAAACAACAACATTTTTGCCAAACAACTAGTTCAACAAGACAAGTAAAAAGGCCTTATAACTCCCTTTATCAGACATTGCCACTCAACATCTAGAATTTTCAAAGTACTCATAAAACCTTCAATAGATGGAAGTTTATTAGGAGATAGTATTTTAGGCTTCCCATGGCCAGAATGAATAAACTTTATCAGTAGAGATCTGCAAGATCCCACTCACAACTTGAGCAACAAATAAGTCCACACATGAAGTTAAAGGATCCTTTCTAAGTCTTTGAAATTCCACAATTAATTCCACATAGGAATTGTGAACAAAAGCCATCAATTCCTTATTCCAAGAGGCAATAATTTGATTGTGTGTGTCATGTTTATTTTTAAAAGCAGTTATGAAGGCTTCATTTTCAAATAGATATCACCCCGCATTGTGGCATATAAGAAAACATACAATGATCGTCACTAGCATGCTGACTGAGAAATTTAATGGAAGGGGGGATAAGATGCAATTATCTAAACAAACCCTCGTAGTTTTTCCATTTTGGGACACATTTGTAGCAACATCAGCAATTTGAGCCAAGTTGTAAGACATATACCTCCTGTCCAATGCCACACTTGTCTATCCGGAGCCAAGGGTAATGGCAACTAGCCATTTGTCAGTAATTTCGCTCCCATCTTCAACTATGCATACATCTATAGTATGCAATTTTGTTGCAACACTTGAGCTACTAAATAGATTTGATATTTGAAATTTTTTCCACTTTTTTCAGGAAATAAACTCCTTAGAATGGAAAATGTGGGACCCACAGAGACAACATATTTCTGGCATGGAAATGATAATCCTGTTTCTCGAGTTGACAATAACACCTGTTCAACTAATATAAAAACCAACAATACAACCAAACCATGATCTTTAAATTTGTTAAATAATCATTTGATTCTCTGATCACCACTTTCAACATCGTCTTTTGTAGAGTTAGACTTCGAAGGCATACAAATAATTGTAGAATCAGATGATCACCAAGAAAGAGTTTTTCTAACAGAAAGTGGAAGAAATTGATCTTGGAACCTCCCAGGCAAATTTTTACCTCGTAAATAATACATTCTTGCACTTGGTGATCTTGAAGGTATAAAATGACTAGGGCTCAAAGACGTATTAAGGACCAAACCCAAAGGATCAAATAAATAAAGAAATCCATCAAAAACTATCAATGGAAGGTCACATAGCACGTAACAACTCAGTAAGCCTAAGCCATAGCTAAGGGTTTGACCTCGAAGTTTCCATGGAGGATTAAGATGGAGAATGCATATTTCCTCCATACTTAGCACAGTCTCTTCAAAAGTAATTATGAGAGCAGGCCCCTCGAATTCACCTAGATTAGGTTGAAGTAAATATTGTCATGGGTGATCCCACTTATCATATATAATGTGTAATTTCTTTCTTTGGCATTGGTCTGCTATCTCTAACAGGTCAAACAATATAAGGTCGTCATTCCCATATCTCTGAAACAATTCAGTTATTCTAGTATGATCCATACAAGGCAAATCTTTTGACATTTCTTGATCTATAAATGACATATATCGTAGTGACTTTGCACCAAGTCACTCAGCCAAATCATTGCTTATAAATCAACAAAGTGTAATGGTGATTCTCTGTTGTGAATACCCATATGAAAAGTGTTGTAATGATGATAAGACCAATGCAACTACTACTAGGATACCCACTCACCTTTCCCTTTATCCTACAAAACATTCCCAGGTGTGAAATCCTTTTTTTGCCAAGTGTTTGCTTGCAAAAGGGGAAAGTAATGAATAATTTAAACTGGCAGAATAACTTTCTTTGGGGAAAACAGGATGGAAAACATGAAGCCTCGTCTCCTTACCAAGCAAGTAAGGCTAACTAGGCGTGATTGATATCCATGACCGAGGAACTATATTAGTGGTAAAATTTGTTGTTTGCACTATGATTGTTGATGAACCTTGAAAGACACACGTGCTATCATCTTCAGAATGTTAACAGTTACACATCCATGGCATCTCTGGTTCTTCCAACTTCTATGACATAATCAGTGTAGTTGAAGCCTTGGAGATTTCTGGATCCAGTGTTCTTAGAAGAATGTGGCAGGGTTAGAATTTGGTATCCAAGTAGTTACTCACCTTTATCACAAGCTGACCAACTGGTTTTCCTATTCTATATTACTCTCAAGATCTACTTACATGCCACAAACAAAAGAAAGTATTGTAAAAA
>APFE031628677.1:0-10778 GCA_000404065.3 Pinus taeda
ATCATTATAGGCAAATTCTGCCTGTGCTAATACACGATCCCAAGTCCGAGAATTCTCACCTGTTAAACTTCTGAGCAGATTTCCTAGACTTCGGTTCACTACCTCCGTCTATCCGTCTGTCTGTGGATGGTAAGCGGAGCTGAACTGTAACTGAGTGTCTAATTTCTTCCATAAGGTTCTCCAGAAGTGTCCAGTAAATTTGACATCTCTGTCAGAAACGATGCTTCGTGGAAGTCCATGTAACCGTACAACCTCTGTAAAAAAATGGTGCGCTATGTAAGTAGCGTCGTTGGTTTTCCTGCACGGTACAAAGTGTGCCATCTTCGAAAATCGGTCGACTACAATCACTGAATCAAAGTCGCGCTGTGTTTTTGGTAATCCTAGCACAAAATCCATACTGACCGAATCCCAAGGTCGACTAGGGATGGGCAATGGCATATAAAGTCCAGTGTTTTGACTGTGACCTTTTGCCAATTGACAAGTTCTGCACCTAGCCACATATCTCTATACATCTCACTGCATCTTAGGCCAAAAATAAAAATGTTGTACCTGAGCGATAGTCTTGTCAATTCCAAAGTGTCCTGCCAGACCTCCGCTGTGTTTTTCTTGTATGATATTGTCTCGCATGGAACAGTTGGGAATGCATAATTGCCCCTCTTTGAACAGCAAACCCTCCTGAAGATTATAATCCAGCCACTTGCTGTCATTTCGCAACAGCGGGTTTTGACAAGCCTCATAGGCTTCTACAAACTCGGTGTCAGTCGGATATAGCTCTTTCAAGTGTTCAAATCCTAAGATTTGCATGGTGCTCTCCTGTAACAGTAATGTTCTCCTACTGAGTGCATCGGCTACCTTATTCGATGGCCCACTAATATGCTTTAGTACAAAAGTGAAACTTTGCAGATACTCAACCTAGGCTGCATGCTTGTGGTTTAGTTTATGCTGTTGCATGATGTACTGCAATGCGGAATTGTCAGAAAATAAAACAAATTCGCTATCCAACAAATAATGTCGCCAATGTTTCAGAGCCTGTACAATGGCGTAAAATTCCTTATCATAGGTCGAGTACTTCTGTCTGCTTTCATTTATCTTTTCGCTGAAATAGGCAACTGGTCTGTCCTCCTGGCTGAGGACTGCTCCAATGGCTGTACCACTGGCGTCGCAACGAACTTGAAAAAGTTTGTTGAAATCAGGTAGTCTCAACACAGGTCTTTCAGTAATCTTCTTTTTCAAGATCTGAAAGCTATTTTCTGCTGCTACAGTCCAGTGAAAAGGCTGGTTCACTTTCTTAATCGTGTCTAGCATTGGTGCGCAAATCTTACTGAAATTCCTAATGAACTTCCTGTAAAAACTGGCAAGTCCATGGAAACTTCGAACTTCAAACAAACTCTTCGGAGAAGGCCAGCTAACTATAGCTGCCACTTTCTCTGCATCCATTTTTAATTCATTCTCCGCAATAACAAAACCCAGATATATCAGTTCTCTCTAAAAAAAGGTACATTTCTTCAAATTAATTAACAGCTTATTTTGCTGCAATTTCCTTAACACGCTCTGCAAATGCCTGAAATGCTCCTCCTTAGTTTTACTGAAAATCAGAATATCATCCAAGTAAACTATAACAAACTTACCGTTAAATTCCTTCAGCACCTCATTCATCAGTCGCATGAATGTGCTAGGAGCGTTGCTCAAACCAAATGGCATCACCAGCCATTCGTGCAAGCCTTCGTTTGTCTTGAATGCAGTTTTCCATTCATCTCCCTCACGAATCCGGATCTGGTGATACCCACTTTTCGAATCAATCTTCGAAAAGTAGGTCGCTCCACTTAGACAATCCATCATATCATCCATCCTTGGCAAGGGAAACCTGTACCTAACAGTAATCTTGTTAATAGCCCTAGAATCTGTACACATCCTCCATTCTCCCCCTTTTTTGGGAGCCAAAACAGTGGGTACTACGCATGGGCTCATGCTCTCCCGAATCAAGCCTTTGTCCAACAACTCTTGGACCTGTTTTCTAATCTCTTCATGGTCCTTGGGACTCATGCGGTAGGCTGCTTTGTTTGGCAGACTCGCTCCTGGTATAAAGTCAATGCAGTGACTAATACACCTTCTAGGTGGCAACTCATCCGGCAGATCATCCACCACAATGTCTCCAAAATCCTGTAGCAACCTCTGAACGTCCTCTGGTAAATCTGAAACCTGTGTGTGGAGTACCACTGTCCTTGGTCTCCTTATGACAGTAAAGTTTATCTCGCTGTCCTCAATCTGTTTTATGAATTCTTTTCCTCCTAACAGCAGTGCCTTCACTCCACTAGCCTCTGCTGTGTTTTCCTCCTTAATGGGTACAAGCGTATGCTTGATCCCATATTTCACAAATTTGTAGCAGTTAGTCTTCCCATCGTGAACTACACCTCTGTCAAACTGCCAAGGTCGTCCTAACAACAAATGACAGACATCCATTGTCATTACATCACAAAGGATTTTGTCCTTGTACTTTCCAATCTGAAACTCTACTTCACACTGTTCATCAACCAATAGTTGATGTCCCTTCTGTAGCCACGATACCTTGTAGGGAGTGGGATGTTTCAATTTCTGTAATCCCAATTTCTCCACCATCTCTACAGCTACCAGGTTATCGGTACTTCCGCTGTCAACAATTACCTTGCAGCACTTGCCTTGTGACTTGCAGACAGTGCGAAACAATGCTTTCTGCTGATCTGGCTCTGCAACTTCCTTGGTTGGCTTCAACAGCACCTTATTCATTACCAAGGCTTCACCTATCTCAGGTGTGTTCTCCGCTTCCTGAGGTGTTTCCTCTGCATCCTCTGGTTGGGCAATATAGGTTCCTCTTCCGCCTGCTGGTTCGCCCTCTGGACAGTCATAAGACTTATGTCCCAACTTATGACAACGGTAAAACTGGACAGTCCCTCTGCCCCGACCAAAGCCTCGTCCTCTCTGAGCTAGTCATCCTTCCCTGTTACTGTTGTCTCTCTCTGTCATACCAGTAGACTTAGAACTGCTGCCTTCCTCATTCGAGACTGTACCTCTCCCTCTGCCATACACTTTACCTTTTCCTTTGCCAGAACCACCTCCTCTCCGGGAGTTCTGCTTTCTGTTTATCTTCTCCTCAGCCTTCAATGCAAATTGATAGGCTTCATCTAACGTCTGCGGTGAAAGGATACCAATTTCGTCTAAAATCTCCCCTCTCAAGCCATTTACATATCTGGCTGTCTTCTCTGAGGTATCTTCCACATATCCTACTCGCAGATTTAATTTGTAGAATTCCTCTGTAAATTCTCTCACAGTCATTCCCCTCTGTTTCAGGTTCTGTACCTGCCTGTATAACATAATGTGATAGTCCTTCGGTAAGAACTTCTCCTTCAGCTTTGCTTCCATCCTAGCCCATTTCTTGATTGGCTGTTTACCTAACCTCCTTCTTTCTGCTTGTACACTGTCCCACCATAAGGACGCATGCCCTTTCAACTTGGTGGCGGCAAACCTTACTTGTTTGTCTTCGCTGGTCTCCTCAAACTCAAAGAATTTATTCACTTCACTTAACCAGTCTAACAACACTTCTGCCGATAAGCTTCCATCATAGGTAGGCAATTCATGCTTCGGTTTGTGACTGGATAGCAAAACTAATTTTAACAATCTCAGTTCTGGTGTTATTCCCTCAAACTCATCCTGCTCTGGTTCAACTGCCTCTTCATCACTGTTATCTGCTTGGTTTCTTCTTCCTCCAGCCTCTATCACTGCTAATCTCTCTCTCAAAACTCTTATCTCTTCTCGCAATCCATCATCCACTGGCCTATGGACCAATCGTCCTCTGCCTCTTCCTCTTCCTTTTGCTCTTCCTCTTGCCTCACCTTCGCCTTCTGCTTGTTCCATTGATTCTAACTCAAAAAAAAAAAAAAACCTGGCTCTGATACCACTTATGATGGCCTCCCGCCACGGTATGAATTTCAATGAACAAGACGTATGACCTGGCGACTTAAATGCTGTATTGAATGGCACTGTACGTGCCTTGGTCTTTGGGTTTAGGGTTTCGAAACCTGTTCTACCGGCTCTCACCTACACTAACCGGTCATCGCTAATCAAAAGGCCGTTGACAACCCAATTGGCAATCATTTCCTCATTTCCGCTTCGCGGGGTCACTCCGCCAAGCTCTCAGCTGCTCTGTGGGAAAACGCTGTTTCTCTGTGACTGTGCTAATGCCGTCTCCGTGGTTAACTCCGCCTCCAAAGGGTTTTGATGGTAAGTTCCTTTGGCCTGCGAGGGTTCATTTACTCTGTTCAGCGATGGTTTGCCACTGTAAGTGTGGATCTCTGTTTGTTCTCCGTCTCGGTGCTAGTATTAGCTTATGAATTGTTTTGTTTTGGTTCCTAACAGGTCCGTCGTTCCCCAAGCTACGTTTCACCTCTGATAACTAGGTAATGGTGCTGGTTCCGTGCTATATTATCTTCGCCTTTATCTGTCTGGCTTTGACCGTCTCGGCCACTGTCTTCAGGTTGCTATTTTGGTTAGTTTGGTCTTGTTCCTCGTCGCCCGGGTTCCTGGTAAAGCCCTAACACTCTGCCTTTTTTCTGGTATTTGTTTCTGTTTCAACACATATACATGTATTTGCAGGGTTTAATCTTTGTCGGCTTGTTTTGCAGGTGAGCTCTGGTCTGGTTGTCAAAATCGTGGTGCTGCTACCTGCATTCTCTCCATGCTCCTTCCGGGTAGTGTCTTAATACATTTTTGTAGCTTGATAGCTGTAGTCTATGTCGTTTGTGTAGACTTTCTTTGCGGCGAAAAAAATACAAGGTCTCGGTCTTCAATCTGTTGATGGTCTGTTGTAGTCGTGGTTTCGACTTTCCCTCTGTAATAAATTGTTCAAACTGTGTTCTGTGGCTTCAAACCCTCGTGGGTTTTCTGGGCTTCTGCTCTGTGGATGTAGGAGATTTCTGTTTCCTGTTTTTAATTGTAGTTGCGGGATCTCGAACCCTTACTCTATTAGACTGTATGGTTCACGGTTTATGAGCCTAGGGTTTTGACCAAACCCTGGTCTGTTCCTCCTTAAATGTTATGAATGTAATACTTCGGCTTTTGTCGGTTAATAAATGTGTATTTTAAAGTTCTGTCCTATTGAATACTCGGTGGGTACCGAAACTTACTTTGCATGTATTCTGTGATACAAATGTTTGACTCTAATCTGGGTTCTCATTTATTTACTCAGGTCATATGATTACATAAATTTCTTGCTATTCGATTACTATCTGTTCTTTACATATATCATATGAAAAAGAAAGAATTCCTTGTTCCCTGTTATGACATGCTATTTGACTATAGAGTTATCGGCTTTTGAAATACCTGGTTTTCCGTTCGCATGTACAGGCTTCTCTGCCTTTCTGGTTTTCGTAATCTTTGCTTTTCTTGAGTCTGCTTCTGTCGCGCCTTTCTCTGGGTGTACACCTGTGTGTACAGTCGGGTTTGCACGCTGGTGGACGGTGCTGTGGTGTTCGCGCCCGCTCCACTCACAAATAATCTGTCTTCTGTCTTAATATGCTTTACAATGTACATAAAATAATATACTGTAGAATAGTAATTGTCACAGTGATGAAATATAAGCAAACAAGTAATGAATCTTAGTTTCTGGAAATGACTGTATGTTTCTATTGCTGTTCTTCCAAATGAGAGAGGAAACTTTACAATCTTTTTTTCGTTCTTTTAACTCAGAGAGTCAAACTGTTCCTGTTCGGTTGGAACCAACCCAATAGATTGACAACTGTTTTCCAATAACTGATTTAAACTAATATAATGCCTCTTTTAAATAAAAATCAAACTAACTAGCAAATTATAGTTCTGTTTCTAACTCTTAAGTAAAACAGGATAAATGCATGGCTAATAAAAGTAAATAAAACAAGTAGTGAAAATAAAATAACTGACAAGGTGTTGACACCTGTCCAGCTATACGCATTGATTGTGTGTCCAAATTCTGCCTGAGACTGCCAGCCTCATTCTGCCTCCTCAAAGCTGGATGCTCCTGCATCAATGGTTATGGCCCACTAGCTTCTTGTGGTGGTTAAGTGCCCACAAGTGCCACATCTATTCCAAGGAGCCACAATTTTGTCCAAGGATCTCTCCAAGCACAAATTTATCCGATCAGAGAAGCTTGAGGCACTAAAAAACATCTAGTAAAAAATAAAAAATTATTTAAAAAAGAATTTGATAATTTTCATACTTCAATTAGTTTCATTTTTTAGGCTAGGAGGCGCTCTATAGCATGGTAGAGATGTTGTCATTTAATGTGATATTTAACAAAACAAATTAATGTTCGCTACAATTAAAATACTTCAATTTACAACTTAATTTTACATAGCTCTATATAAAGATATAGGACAATTGAAAGTGAAAAAAAATAATTTACCTTTTAATATGAGGAATAAATGTGATTTCTTCACTACTTAAAATGTAGAGGAGTAAAAAAAAATTACTTTTTACTATGAAGAAGAGATGTAATTTCTTCATTACTTATTATAGAGATGATAGGAAATAATATTATTGATATTACATTATGTGTAATTCATTCTAAGTTCAGTTGACATGTCATATTTAAAACAAAAATACATTAATAACAAAAAATATTTTAGTCTCAAGCATAATTGAAATATTTCAATATCCATTTTAGATAACGTAATTTTATATCTACTTTATATAGAGAAAAGTAAAGCAATTTAAATTAAAAAAAAATTCTTATATTTTAAATTTCCATAACTAGAGAGATGTGTAATTTATTTTAGTTTTAATATGGAGTTGATATTTAAGATTTTAAAAATATCAATGAGAAAGACAAGTTTAACATAGGTTACATATAAATATTCCACTATTAAGATTGAGTAAAATATTTAATATTAAATATATATAGAGAGAAAGATTGAGGGAATTCATAATATTTTAGAAAATATTAATAATAAAAATAATTATATATATATAAAGAGAGGTTTTAATGTGGAGAAGGAATACAACAACTCAATGTTAATTACATATATATTATACTTGTCTACATCAATCTTAATTATGGATCTACCAAGGCTTGAGAGTGACCAATTCTATTTTCACTCTAAAATATAATAGATTCACATTTCTCCGCACTTGCTATACTCGAAACTAAGATGAATCTAGATTGTAAAACAACAAGCCTCTTAATGTGGGATAAAAAAAGAAGTTCCTCTTTGAAACTTTAGTCACTCCTCTTATCTTATATGCTTTTGAGGGTTTGGGGTTACAGCATCTCTAGAGAATCATGGGATTGAAATCTGTAATTACAAAAAGATTAAAGTATCAAATTCCAATAGAGGCTTTTATCAGGGTAATTAATAAAATAATTTAAATCTTAATTTTATATTTCAAATATAATTCTAGTTTATTATGTATGACATATAAAAATTATTATGAAAATATAAAATTTTAGTATCATTTACTTCTTTATTTGTTATTTATTTCACTTTTGTTTATACAGACATAAATTTTCATTATATCAATTATTATAAAATTTAATATCTTTTATACTTTATTTAATGTTAATTTTATGAATAAATAGTCTTGTAAATTCCAGGTGGCATCGTTTTCGTGATTACTCTGTGAGTAAAACTGCATAGTATGGCAGAGTAAGGTTTCCCCATTTTATAAAAAATATTATATATGAAATAAAAGAAATATGAACAGACATTTTATAAAATTTACTAATTTATTTATTTCATAATATAATTAAGAATTAAATTTGCAATTTACAATATTAAAAAATTTAAAAAAATTTTGTATTCAACTCAATCTTATTTTAATTGAAATATGTCCTAGAATATTTGTAATAATATGATAAGAGGATCAATTTTCATTTTATTAATTATTATAAAATTTAATAACTTTCGTATTTAACTCAACTTTAATTTTAAAATTGAAATATAGTCCTATTATATTATGTATAGCATAAAAAAATAATATAAAATATAACATTTTCATACTATCTAGGAAGATGGTTATGGTCCACTAGCTTCTTGTGGTGGTTAAGTGCCCAAAAGTGCCACATCTATTCCAAGGAGCCACAATTTTGTCGAAGGATCTCTCCAAGCAGAAATTTATCCGATCAGAGAAACTTGAGGGACTAAAAAACATCTAGTAAAAGATAAAAAATTATTTAAAAAAGAATTTGATAATTTTCATACTTCAATTATTTTCATTTTTTAGGCTAGGAGGTGCTCTATAGCATGGTAGAGATGTTGTTACCTAATGTGATATTTAACAAAATAAATTAATGTTCGCTATAATTAAAATACTTCAATTGACAACTTAATTTTACATAGCTCTATATAAAGATATAAGACAATTGAAAGTGAAAAAAAATAATTTACCTTTTAATATGAGGAATAAATGTGATTTCTTCACTACTTAAAATGTAGAGGAGTAAAAAAAAAATTACTTTTTACTATGAAGAAGAGATGTAATTTCTTGATGTGGCCAGCCCACCTGGTCCCGTACTACCCTAACTTACGTGGACCTATACTACTAATTAGACTCGGATATTATGTGATTGCAATTGATTTTGGTAGGTGATGGTTAATCAATCCGTGGTAACTTGATTTGGCTCTCCTTATGACACCTTCCCTCCTCGAAAGTGACAAACCCTAATTCACTTAACTTACCTTTTCTCCGCCGGTTCACGCCTATCCTGTCATTTTACCTTGTTACTATTCAGTGGTGTCGTTCTGGTTTTCGGCTCCGCCTCTGGTTTTGTTCTGCCTGTGGTGATACTCTGTTGAACTTTTGTTGATTTCTTGATGAAACAATGCTGCTTACTTCACCCTATCGTTACTGTAGGAGCCTGTGTGTTCGCTTCAGGCCTTGTTGGTAAGTTACAGTTTCTCCACTATGCATTCAGCTCGTTTTTGTGACTGTGTGAGCATTACTGGTTTTCCTCTTGTAAATATTGTCTGTCCTGGTCGTTTTTGTGAATTCGTGGTGAATGCTGGTGCTGAATGATATCTGGTCTGCTCAGTTGACAAATGCGTAGTTCGATGGCCTCTCAACCTGGTTCTTCTCCAGCGCTCAGCTCTGTAATTCAAGGTATGATTTCATTTCTTGCTATTTTTATTTGTACTCTGTTTGTGCTAGAACTAATGTTCCGCAGCCCCTCTGTGGTCAGGGTCAATGCTTCGGTTCGGCGAGCGTATGGGTTCCGGCTCACTTTAGGTATGGTCTCTTCCTTCAGCCATACATAGGGTTTTGTTTTCTTTTAATTTCTTTACAACTTCATGGCCTCGTTTCCTTATGCGAGGGTATTGTCTGTTACAAACCCTAACCTTCCACCTCGTTTCGTGTTTTGCAGGTTTGGCCGGTTCCGTGGCTTTGCAAAGGTTACAGTCGACACTGTCCGGGTAGCTCTGTCCTCGTTTCGCTTTCTTACAATGGTTCTTCAGTCTTCATTGTATTTTTTTTTCGCCCGTTGTATGTTGTCTATCTGTTGACTCTGAACTTGTGGGGTTATCTCCGACCCGTAGCCGTAACTTGGAGGGTTTCTGTAAATTTGTTTTGTTGTTTGGAAATTCGGTTCGATGAACCCTCGTTGCACAGTCTCTATGTAATTTTGGATTATGTAGGATTTCGATGTAATATACAGTGGCATGTAAATTTGTTTATAGTTGGTTCTGGTGCTTACCCGGTTTCGACTGTGGTCTGGTGCGTTCTTCGGTCTTGTTTGCTTCTTCCCGCCTTGAGCTCACTCTCGGTCTCGGCTAGTCATTAGACTCTTGGAGGTCGTAAAACGTTGTTATTGTAATTGCCTGAAATGAAATGAATGTACAGTAATACATATATAAATTATGTTACAGAGGACATAAATATTTGAACAGTTTGTCTATTTGTGCACTATATTTAGATGAAGGAAACTGTATGTATTTCTATTATTCTCTTTCACATGCTCTGCTGCTAAACCCTTCTGGGTTATCTTGTTTGTCTTTTTGTACAATAGTTTCAGGCAGTTAGATAACTGCTGGTAGTTATTCATTATAGTTTGCCTGGCAGTTACTATAGGCTTGCTTTACTTGACTATTCATTTGTTTACTTTGTATCCTTTGTACCATAAGGGTTTGCTGTTTACATTGCCTGTTGACATTAATCTACTTTTAATAACTCTAACTAAGACCTGTTACAATAGTTAAAATAAAATAAACAGAAATTAAGTTAACAAAGTTTAATGCTGTAGTTGACCATGAAAGAAACTAAAAAGAAAACATAAGAACTCTGACAGGCTTGCTGTCCATTTAACGAACTATTCATCTTTCCCAATCTTCTTCAGAAATTTTGTTCGCCCTCTCTCGGTCTTCACCCTGTCGACCAGATGCTCCTGTATCATTTCTTCATTACTTGTTATAGAGATGATAGGAAATTATATTATTGATATTTCATTATGTGTAATTCATTCTAAGTTCAGTTGACATGTCATATTTAAAACAAAAATACATTAATAACAAAAAATATTTTAGTCTCAACCATAATTGAAATATTTCAGTATCCATTTTTGATAACTTAATTTTATATCTACTTTATATAGAGAAAAGTAAAACAGTTTAAATTAAAAAAAAGAATCTTATATTTTAAATTTCCATAACTAGAGAGATGTGTAATTTATTTTAGTTTTAATATGGAGTTGATATTTAAGATTTCAAAAATATCAATGAGAAATACAAGTTTAACATAGGTTACATATAAATATTCCACTATTAAGATTGAGTAAAATATTT
>APFE031628687.1:0-22551 GCA_000404065.3 Pinus taeda
ACACTGCAGCACTTGGCCAGTATTGTGTCTGTCTTATCTATGCTTGGTTATATAACCTTTGGCTGATGAAATCTTGACGGAAAATACAAACCACCTACAAGGGAAGTTTTAGTCCAACCATGAACCTGTGTCCACATTGGGAAGCCCCATGCCTACACTCAGCCTTCTGCTCTGTGTGCTCAAGCTCATCCAACTAGTATAAACGGAGAAGGGGAAAATCTAAATGAGTAAACCTATGTGAGAGGTCTTACGTGCTTCTCTGATGGAACAACCTCTTCTTCTCTCAATAAGTCGGGATCCCTCTTCCATCCCAAAAATAAATAAGTGCCTATGCATAGTCCTCTTGAAAAATACAAAGGCAAAAGAAGAGAAATGCTTTTGCGCAGAGGAGTGAGGCATGCAACTCCACCGGGGCACTGACCAGCCTCGCTGGCAGTGGAGCAATGTGTGAATTCCTACGTGACTCTGTCGGGGAATAGTCTAGGCCTACTCGCAACGGAGCAACACTAGAGATGAAAACTTATACTCTGAAAAAATTTCAACTCGCGAGCTAAACTACCTTTCCCGGATTCGAAACACTGAGATCAAGCTAAACTATTGATTATGTTTGACTGAGTTGGAAAAAGGCAAACCATGTATGTCCATGGGGTAAGTGGGGAAGCCAAAGTAACCCGCACAGTGATTCAATACCCCCCGAAAGACCAAGGCCCTATGCTAGCAACGAACTGAAATAGAGAAATTGGAGTTTTACCAGTGTGTTGCCAAGTGTTGTAGCAGCTACAACCACCCTCCAAAATTTTTGCCTGCACCCAATTTCGGAGCCTCCCTTGAGAGTTTCACTTGATGACTGCACACAATTGGGTTCTCTATGAGCTCGTGTGAGTCCTTGCATCCGCCTTGCTTGTTCATTTCATTCAAGTTTATGCATGTTGGTGCCTAATTCATGCTTGCGACCATGTTCTAGGTTAAGCTCAAATTATTTTCTTCGTATGCGCTTGTTGTGTTTGCTATGAAAGCATATGTCGCACTCACACACGGAGTCACATTCATTGTCGTGCAAGTGTCATGTCAATCAATGAACGGTCAATCACGAGTGTCGTGCTTGTCACTTGCACCGTCAATCAGTCATGTTGAACATGTGTGTCTAGATGGTTTGGGTCATTTCATCGGTGAGTCATGTGGGTGTGTGTTCATATGATCACATATGCATCTTTCGATCGTTCACACACTTAGTCATTTTGTTGAAGTTCTGATGACCAGACTCCCTTCTGACAGCCGGACCATCACCCTGCTTTCGACTCGATCGACAATCAACTAGAACAGCGCAGAAGCACCAAGCTAGTCTTTCCAAGTTGTGTTGCCCGTAATAAATTCAATCAACCCTCATGCGAGCCACCTGGACAGTCGGACCCAGTAGCCACCCCAGGACAAACTCCCCTCAAAAATTGCATAGAGGCCACTGACCTTACTCACTCAGCTAACTGAGGAAATTTCTCATACAGGCCAAACCAACACCAAGTGCCCATTCCTGTCTCCCTCAGAAAATTGGGCAGTTTTCCCAGTCAGTCATCCCAACACTCAACTGACTGTTCATCTCCAAAATTGCACAGTGTTCATGAGAAGGCCTTATGTTTCCCATCAGTTATCTCAGCTCAAAAATTGTGTAGGGATGATCAGCAGGCCAACCTCCCGGCCTTAGTGCAGTTTCCCTTGCCAGCAACCCCTAGCAGTAGACTTCCAGTTCCCTCCAGGAATTACGTAGTTTATGTTGTCAGTGACTAAGCAGCCAACTGCCAGTTCCCTATGGGAATTGTGCAGTTTCGGCTACCAGTGACCCCAGCAGCCAATTGTTAGTTCCCTCTGGCTATTGCGTAGTTTTAGATGTGAGTCTATCAAGGAGTTCCTCCCAAAAACTGTGCAGTTTCTTCCTACTGACCCTTCATGCAACCCGTCCCGTTCCTATGGAAAATTGCGCAAAGCTGGTTGTCCAGCCCCCACTGCCCATTCATTCCAAAAAATGCACAGAGCATCCCTACCTTGCCTTCCTGCAGTCGAGACTGTCCCTCCCAAAATTTGTGCAATTTTGCCTCTCAACTGACCTAGACCTCGTAGGCAGTCACTGTTGACGCAGATTTCCCATCTTCATCACTCAGTGACTCTTGCGCAGTTTTCATTAGTAGTGTCTGGAGCCACCATCCCACTTCGCAACCTTGCCACCTCTCCCAGTCACCTGCATCTGAAACGATCATGTGTCATGGTAGACTAGGAGTTTTTGGATTTGATGTCATCTCGTCATGAGTAACTGCTGGTACAGGTACACCAACAAACATGGCAAGATGACGAATGAGATGAATGAAGGGAGCACATGTAAAAGGACAGGTTCACTAACGGACGAACGAACAATGCATGTGAAACAGACAAACGCGACAAACATGCAACTTCACAAACAGATGAGCCTGTCAAGCCTCCCAACATGCAAGCAAGGAACAACGTGCAAAAGCTTCATCAAGCGAACCAAGGACCATTGAAGACTCCGCGCACTTCGCCATGTGGAGGTGAAGCTATGATACACCATGAAGACATCCATCACCCAGAAGCATTGTAACTCGACATGCACTCCAATAGCAGCACGAATGTACCAGCATTGTCATGTCAAGTCATGTCGAGTCATGTCATGAGTCATGTCGCCCACATCTCCACTATGGGTTATGTTGTTAATCAATGTGGTGTAACATGGAAGTCCAAGAGACCCACTTGTTGAACAAAGATTTATGTAAGTCAAAAAGTCATCGAAGTCAAACGGTCATGAGGCTAATAGAATAGTCATAAGGGTCAGTTTAACCCTTGGCTATAAATACCCCCTCATTTGTACATGCAAAGGAATTTTCACCTCAGCTCCTCTAACATAGCCAAGAGAGTCTGTAATATTTTCTTTGAGGAGTAAGTAGTGGCTCCAACGCCCCGCACTCGGGGTTAGTGATGTATGGTGTAACAATGTGTCTTGGAACTTTCGCTTAATTTAGAAGCCTACTAACAGGCCGACACATTTTCACACGTGTTGTATCTGTTGTAAGATTGATCTTTAACACTTGTAATGCATGTTACTTTAACCTGTGTTCTACATCTGAACTACTTCAATTGTTGTAATGCATAATCTATTAATGGAAATGTGTTGTATATGTTGTTAACATTGTCTCGCCCGTGTAGACTGTTGTCCAGGACATCAGACAAACATTTCACATGAAGCTTGTTGTAACAATCGTTGCATTTGTTCGGATTGATCCGTTGAGTGTTGTATGTATTATCTTACCTTGTATGTTGTGGTTGCCTCATCCATGTGGATTGCTCCTCCAGAAGCTTTGCATGTCCTGTTGTGTTTTGTGTTCCTAGCAATGTTGGGACTGCTCCCAATCGACCTGGAACTCACTCTCACCCTCTCCCTCGACAGTGAAAGAACCATTGACATGAGTGACACTTACACTCACTAGGCATGTGAACCTCACTTCTCGAAGACAAAGCAAACCACTCTCACGTGCTGACAAGTAAGAGTTGAGGCAAATCTTTAAGATAATGGCAACTGGGCCATCGTACCGGATGGGACTCCTACACCAAACGGTGTGAGGTCTATTTGGGACTTCATACCGGGGAGATCCCCTGAATGTTGGTAGGTCCAACATCGTCAACAGATTATGAAGTATTTATAAGTCAATTTTCACTACAGGTACTTGACATAACTTTAAATATACCATCTTAGATCCATCTAACATCGGATCTATCATGCGTCGAGAGGGATCGAATCCCTCAAGTTGCAAACCTTATTTTTGGAGTTTAGAGTTTTAGGAAAGGTTTTCACCTCGAGGGATTTGATCCCTCTCGGTGCGTGATTGATCCAGTGTTAGATGGATATAATATGGTTCCAGTTGAGGACAACAATGTCACATGTTTAGATAGATTATAATGTATATATTTGAGATAAACTTCAAAATTCATTATTATGTTTGGATTTGGATGGTAATTTTTTTGAATGTTATAGCTGTTGTGTTATAGTTTATATGTGTATGTAATTTTCTATCTATTAGTATCTAGTTGGTGATGAAGAAGGAAGACAATCTTGTCAATAGTTTGCAGGAGGATTGCTACTGCACATCTATTTCATTTAATTTTAGGTATCATAACTTCTCAATGACTAATTAATTCTTAATAGTGTCCCTCCAGGTATTACTAAATATGTATTGAAGAATAATTTTAATAATTTATTGTGTTAAAATTACTCTCGAAATAATTTGTTTCTTTGCTAATGTTTGAAATAATTTATTTCCTTCAAAAATATTTTTATGATTTTTTTAATCTATAGTCTATTTTGCAAAATCAGGAAATAACGTATTTTCAAACTTTTTTAATGAGTGACTAGATTTATAAAATCTTTATATTATTTGTTTCTCCAAACAATTATCACATCTCCTTCAAGAATATTTTGATTTGTTTTGGATGTTTATAAACATATATTTTCCTCTTATAAATATATTGAATACATTGTTGTATGCAATTATCTATTAGTAATTTTGAATATATGTAATTGTCTATTAGTAATTAGTTGGTGATGAAGAAGGGAGACGATCTTGTCAATGATTAATTTGCACTTCGTAGGAGGATTGATTCTGAACATTCATTTCATTTCAATTCTAGATAGCACAACTTTGATAGCTAATTAATTCTTAAGAGTGTCCCTCTAAGTATTACAAAATATATTTTTAATAATCTACAACTTCAAGATTAACATCTAATGCATCTAATGCAAGCAATCAAATGAGATTAGAAATCAACATTTACATTTAAATCAATCCATCTAGTGCAAACAATCAGATAGGATTAGAAATCCACATTTACACTAAAATCAATGCATCTAGTGTAAGAAATCAAATATAATTATAAATCAACATCTACACTAAAATCTTTGCATCTAGTGCAAGCAATCAAATAGGATTAGAAATCATCATCTACACTAAAATCAATGTATTTAGTGCGAGAAATATGTTTCTCTCTTTCTCCCCTCCAATCTAATCTTGAAAAATATTCTTAATAATTTACAACCTCATGATTAACAACATCTAATCCATCTCATGCAAGTAATCAAAGAGGGTTAGAAAACACATCTACACTGAAATCAATGCACCTAAAGCAAGCAATCAAATAAGATTAGAAACAACATCTACATTGAAATCAATGCATCTAGTGCAAGCACTCAGATAAGATTATAAATCAACATCTACACTGAAATCAATGCATCTAGTGCAAGCAATCAAATAGGATTAGAAATCATCATTTACATTGAAATCAATGCATCTAGAGAAACCAATCAAATAGGATTACAAATCACCATCTACACTGAAATCAATGCATCTAGCGCAAGCAATCAAATATAATTAGAAATCAACATCTACACTGAAATCAATGCATCTAATGTGAGCAATCAAATAAGATTAGAAATCATCATATACACTAAAATCAATGAATATAGTGCAATAAATCTTCTTCCCTATCCGTTTTGTCCTTCCATATATATATATATCTTTATATATATATATATAGAATATATTATATATATATTATAATATATAATATATATATATTATATATATATCTATATATATATATATATATATTATTTCATTTTAATTCTAGGTATCACAAACTTTGATAGCTAATTACTATTATAGTGTCCTCTAGGTATTACAAATATACTTGAAAAATATTTTTTTTAATAATTTACAATCTCAAAATTAACATCTAATGCAAACAATAAAATAAGATTAGAAACAACATATACACTGAAAGCACTGCATCTAATGCACACAATTAAATGATATTATAAATCAACATTTACAATGAAATTAATGCATTTATTGCAAGCAATAAATAGGATTAGAAATCCACATCACATTGAAATCAATGCATCTAGTGCAAGCAATAAAATATAATTAGAAATCAACAGAGTCATCTAACGAGGCGGAGGAATTGCCTGGATGGCTAAAAGTGGTTGGAATCTGGGTAAAAAAATTTCAAAAAATCTTGTAGATGCAGTGTTTGAATCGTGTTTTTGATGGTGGAAATGGATTCAGCACCATCAAAAACATCTAAAACACCTAAAATTTTGAAGTTTAACAACTATAACTTGGATTTATAAAAATCCTTGCCAGATTTTCTCTAAATATGATCGGAATTTTCATAACCTTCCAGGCAACTCCTCCACCTCGTTAGACTACACGGAAATCAACATCTACATTGAAATCAATGCATTTAGTGCAAACAATCAAATCGGATTAGAAATCATCATCTACACTAAAATTAATGTATCTAGTGCAAGAAATATTTTTCCTTGTCTCCCCCTTCCATCTATATCTATATCTCCCTCTATCTCTCATTTTTTGTCTCTCTATCTCACCCCCCGCTTCACCCCCCAAACACAAACACTCTGTCCATATTCATCTATCTCTACCTCCATCCCTCCCTCTCTCTATCCCTTTTTTCTTCTCTCTCTCCACTTTCTATCTATATATCTATCTCTCACTACCTCTCCTTTCTCTCTCTATATCACCCCCAAAACACACACTTTTTCTCCATATCTATCTATCTCTCCCCCCTCTTCCTCTTCCTTTGCCTCTCTCCTTCTTCTATCTCTCTTCCTTCTTGCTCTCATCTCTCCCTATCTCTCTCCCTCTCTCTCCCCCTTATCACTCCCTTTCTCTCTCTCTCTGTCTTTCTTCTTATCTCCCTCTAATCGCTTTTCCTTCCTCTCTTCTTATTTCCCACTCGATCTATTTACCTCTAACCCTCGCCCCCTCTCTCTTCACCCTCCAACTCTGTCACTCTCTCTCCTTCTCTCCCCCCTTCCTTCCATCTTTCCTTCTTTGTCTCTCTATCTCAACCCAAAACATACACACTCTCTCTCCATCTCTCCTTTGTCACTCCCTTTCTCTCTCTCTCCACTTTTATCTCTCTACGTCTTTCTTCTTCACTCCCTCTACCCCCTTCCAACTCCATCTCTATGTCCTTCCTTCTCTATCCCTCCCTCTCCCTTTCTCTCCTACCTCCCTCTCTCTTCCCCCACATCTCTCTCTCTCTCTCCAACCTTGTCACTATCTCCTTCCCTCTCTCCTCTCTCTTCCCCATACATTCATCTCTCTCTCTCTCTCTCTCTCTCTCTCTCTCTCTCTCTCTCTTTATTTCTCCTCTCCTTCATTTTATCTCCATCTCTTCCTTGTCACTCCCTCTATCTTTCCACCTCCATCACTCTATCTATGTTCTTCCCTCCATATATATCTAGAGTTAACATATATCATTATATATTATAAAATATTATATATAAAAATTGAATATTAATATTAATTTAATATTGTATTATCCAAAAGTTTATTAAATTTAGATAATTAAATTATTTTTAATTTTAATATTAAATATTAAATTCTTTTAATATTAATATTAGATTGAATGATGTTTTTGATATGGCATGATAACAAGATTTATAATAAAACTACGTCAAATTAATATTTTCAAATACAACTTTGATGTGGAAATATTTACATCTTCAAAGATTTTAATATATCCTTAGGATATGGTTTTTTCTTTTAAAATATTCATTTTACAAATATTTGATTAAAAAAACCTTCTTCCTTTGATTTAAGAAATGGTATTGGCTTTAGTAAAGAGTACAAATGTTTAAAATGTTACCTAATTTGGAATTTTAATGTGGTAAATTTTTTTGTTAAAGGTAAATTTATGATCCATTCAATTTCACATATATGATAAAGGAACAATCAAACACATAAGATTAAAAAGTTATATATAATCTAAAGATTCAAGTTATATATAATTTAAGATTCAAGCTAATGTTTTGGCCAACATTCCCGAAAATTAGTTTTGAGGACATGATATACTTACACAATGGGGGCATAGTGGGCTGTAGAATGCGCCTCTAATCGCAATTAAAATGTAAGTTGTCTTTACTGTAACTTTTTGGAAGCTTTTCCGGTGGGTTCTCCCAGTCTAATTTCACTAAATTCCGGCATGAATTTATTGAAATGACAAGTTTGATGGGTAGCCCCTACACAATCCAAGTGCCCTAGAGGTTTTTCATGGTGGTGAATCCATATATACAGGCAAAAAACCAATTTAAATAACACAAATAAAGATTTTACCTCAAATTTTTCCATCGAATTCCGACACCGGAAAGTTCAAAAAATTGCACTAAAAACATCTCCATTAAAATGTACCCATCTTCCACATCAATATCTCCAAGTAAAGCCATGTGAACCAACATCAAGTGCA
The DNA here is from genome assembly GCA_000404065.3 of Pinus taeda. Taxonomy (NCBI): domain Eukaryota; kingdom Viridiplantae; phylum Streptophyta; class Pinopsida; order Pinales; family Pinaceae; genus Pinus; species Pinus taeda. The sequence goes on from APFE031628687.1 coordinate 8,326, forward strand.
CAATGCCCTTCGCATGGTCAAAGGGTACCCCTAGTGGCCTCTTGTTATTGACGTTTAGTTACAATCCATGATCCTATCCAACATGAACACACTTTAAGGCTTTTAGGATGTTCCAAAGTGCCTTTGTCACCTTGAAAATGCCTTCTGAAATCCAAATCAATAGTAGAATACGAAGATCACTTTTAAATTCTATGAAAATAATGGTTGAAATGGGTTTACTTTCTTTGATGCGGAAAACTCTACTTCAAGGTGTTAAGTCATTGATGTCCACATTTTAAACATTGTCATTTCTCTTCATAACACTCACCTGCCCTCCCTCTACGCAACCTTTTCCCTGCTTGACATTCCACATTGTTTTGTCATTCGAATGTAGAGATAGTAGGAAGGTCCATACCATCTGCACACTCGCAACCCCACATCCTTGCATCTCAGAAACATTTTTCCATTTGGATTTGGACACTGATTGGAATGGATCTAGAAATTCATTGCACCACCTTCCATATCCTAGCCAAAACAGATGGACTTACTTGAATTTATCAAAGTGGACGCTGAAGCAGATCTTTCTCACATCAACCAGAGATATGCGTGGACTGCGCGACTCCTTTTCGCTTCTCCAACACGCCTTACAATCTCACCACTCAGATGTTCTTGAAACAAACAGTCCTCAGACTGGCGGCCCAGCAGGCTTCAATATTATTCAAAATAAGGTTACACACCATAGATAGCCTCAAGTCAAGAGCTTTTCTAGCCTCTGATCTTTGAGAGCTCAGAATACAATTACACACTCACACTCAAAACTCACGATGATGCATACATGGAGAATTCTTCCTTAAATAACCTAAAAGAGAATCTAAGCTAACTAAGATCTAACATAAAGAAGAAATAATTGAGGGTCATGTCGGTATCTTTTTCCACCGACGGTGTCTACTCAATTTTTCTTTTGTACAAATATTCTTATCACAACATGTGACCAACATTATCACATTGCTGATAAGAGATTCTTTAACATGGTCCTTTCGGGCTTCTATCACTATCATAATCTGGATCCGAATCAGAGTCTACAGAGGTCCTTTGTCTTTCCCAAGCACAGGTTAACTTTCCCAGATTATCTTCTGGCTTTTTCCATGATGATGTTAGCCACGATAAATATTCTTTTTCCCAAGTGGGGTCATTTTGTACCTGAGCATCTTGGTAAACATCAACAAAGACAGTGTCTTTTTCTTCCCCTACTTTAGCTTTTCCTTTGGAATCATGAATTGCTATTGAAGATTCTTCTTTTTGTGGAGCATGTGAACTCTGTCCAGTGTCATAAGAAAATTTTATCGAATCTGCAGTTTTTCGTAGGGTTTTTGATGAAAAGAGGTAGTCATCTTTACTCCATCTGTTTACATATGCATATGGATCAATTTCAATTCCAAGAAAGGAATCTTTCTTACTTTTTCTAAAGTCTCTCAAGGATTGTACTGCCAGTTCAACTCCATCTAGCAGATCCCATCTGAAGATTTGAAACATACTGACTGATTGCTCGATAGCGGCCTGTACCCATAATTTGCATTGATGACTGATATGTCCTTTTTCTTGCCATCCAATTTCAAATATCATTGATGAGCATACTCCATTTGATAATAGCAGATTTATCAAACATATAGCATCTTCTGTCCAGTCCCCTGATAAAACACAGATTGTTACTAATGCTTTTTGATTAATAATTAATCGTGATATTCTATGTTTTCCTTGCATCGGCTCGAGTGTTTTAATCATGGAGATTTTTTCTGATATTTTTAATAGATGGAATTCTTGAAGCCACATAGAAATCTTTTTTATCTGATCTGTATTTTCTGCCAATGTGGATTCTATCACACTATCTCTTCCATACATTTGTGCAAATGGATTAGGATCGACTGGATTACGAAATTCCATGCTTTGATAATCCCACGGTTCGGAAAAGGTTCTGAGATATTGAAGAGTTCTCAGAATACATTGAGATGCTCGAAGCTGCAGTTTCTTTTGACATCTGCCATTCTTTATCTCCCAGTCAGCAAAAGGCTGAAACAGCTCATATTGTGGAAAAGAATCTGTTGATTCAAAATTTTCATCTATTCTTTGCAAAAAGGCTGCATCCAATTCTTCAAACATATCAGGAATTCTTAATGATCTTAAAAATCTTTCAACAAGTCCATTCATGTTGATTTCTTCAAGATCTAGCATTTTTGAAGAGACATACACAGCAACAGAGAAATCAATCCCACCAATTATGTGATAATAATTTAAGGTCTTCAATACCTTTATCATTTCGGGTGTATAGTGCCTAGACCAGGTATCATCAAGTAGCTTGAAATAAACTTTCACCTTCATATTTGGCATAGGATAAACTTTGACCAATTCATCATCCAGATTTAGAAAAACACCAACATTTTTGTGTTGCCATGCCTGGCATCGTTGAATCCATTGATTTCTCCTTAGTCTCAACCCAACAACTTTTTTGATTTGTTCAGTGATATCAAATAACAAGAATTCTAAAATTTTAAAACGTTGTACAAAAGTGTCAAAATTATCATCAGTAGCAGTTTTACCCTTAATATCAAACATACTTTGTTTATGTACATGAACCTTGTTCATTTCTCTTGTCAGGGCATCTGCCAAAAAGTTAGAATTTCCTAGGATCCATTCGACATCAAACTCATACATCTGAAACCACATCTGCCACGCTAGTAACCTTCCGCAAGCCAACTGTTTGGAAATCTTTGCAGTCAGGAAGTATTTAAAGTTCATGGAATCAGTACGAATTAAGAACTTTGCAGGAGCCAAATAAATTTCAAATTTCTGGATTCCATTGAAAATGGCTAGGGTTTCTTTCTCTGCAAGAAAATAACCTTTTTGATGTTTCTGAAATTCTCCCGAGGCATATGCACAAAGAACTTCTTCAATTTTTTCATCAACTTTTATTCTTTCAAGAAGTGTAGCTGACCAAAAATTATCTGAAGCATCTGTTTGTAGAATTAGAAATCCATTACCTGGCGGTTTTAATGCAGGCAAACTCTGGCATTCTTTCTTTACTAATTGAACTGCTTTAGTAGCTTCATCTAACCAGCCACCATTAATATACTGTCGAATTGTAGCAGTTTTTTCTGAAAGATTAGGGATATATTTATGTACATAATTCAGAATCCCTATAAATCTCTGAATCATGTGTTTATCTGCTAAGCGATCAGGGAATTCAGACAACTTTGTCAAAACATGTGGCTGCATCTGAATTCTCCCATTGCTGATATGGATTCCAAGAAAATCAATATTTTCTTGAAAGAGTATCATTTTCTTCTCAGATAAAACGAGACCATGTGCCTTTGCCTCTTCAAGAAAAATTTGCAAATGTTTCAAATGAGATTCTAAATCTGAGCTATGTACAAGAATATCATCAATATAGACAACTATAAAATCATATTTACTGAAGATATGATCCATTCTTCGTTGGAAGAAGGCAGGAGCATTCTTCAAACCGAAAGGAACGACTTTCCACTGGAAGAAACCTGCAAGACATGTGAAAGCAGTCTTGTGGCGATCTTCTTCTGCAATCTGTATCTGATAATAGCCTGATTTCATATCAAATTTGCTAAAAATTTTACTTCCTTGAATTTTCTGCATAATGGTTTCTTGTCTAGGCATCGGATAATTAAAGCTTTTGGTTATTGCATTCAATGGCTTGTAGTTAATAACCATTCTATCCTTACCACGAAAAATTTCTGAATGATTTCTGACAAGAAATGCGGAACATGAGTAATGAGATTCACTTCTTTCAATAAGCTGGAGATCTAGCAATTCTTGAATCTGCTTTCTCATTTCTCTTTCTTCAGCAGGAGTGCATGGTATCAATTTACCGGTTACCCCATTGTCATGCAGTGTTATTATTTCCTGACGTGGACTTTCTATAGTCCAAAATGCCTGAGGGTTGTTAGAGCAACATTTTAACAATTCTTCATGTAGACTGGTTTGTTCAACAATCCAATTGGGATCTCTATTGGCTTTTTGAGTAGGTTGTGATTTTGCCTCATACATCATTAATACTTCTTTCCAATCATGAGACTCATTCTTTACTTTCTTAGAACCTACCTTCTTTTGACTCTGCTCTTTTCTGGCTTCTGAGTTTGCCATTGTTAGTCTTGGAACAGCAACTGCTTTCTTTTTAACATTGCAGATGATTTTATCTTCACTTATTGTTACAGGCAGTATTGAATTAATAAATGGCATTCCTAAAAATAGACTTGCAGAAGCATCATAATGCTGGATAGCAGAGATTTTGATAGTAACCCCCCCAAGTTTCAAAGAAATGTTATCGACATAGTGGGTAAGGTTAACTGATCCACCAATTGTTTCTGAAACAAGAATATGCTGCAGAGGCTTCCATAACCCTTTAAAAAGAGATGGGCGTGCAAGATTATTTGAACCACCAGTGTCAATAAAAGCATCAACACTGATCCATTCACCATGGACTTGAACTTCAACAGGAATGTACAACAGATTACTGGATTTGACTATCTTTTTCAGAAAAGCATTTTCTTCATCTAGAGCAGTATTATTTACAGGAAGTGATGATGATGAAGACGCAACTGTTTTAGGATATGGACACAAAGAACTCACAAGTGGTTGTGGAGGCAAGGAATGAAAACGGGGGAATGAGTCCTTTAAGTCTTCTGGAGTAACAGTTTCTTCAGAAGAATTATCTGAGTATTCTTCTATGTAATCATCTGTGTCAGTTTCATCACTATAATGATGTTCTTCTTCCCATTCACAGTCACTATGTTCATTTCCAAAACCAGAAGAACAAACATTCATCTTTTGGCTGATTTCATCAAGAGATTCAGTATCAGAGAGTGAAGCATCAGTCAAAATGTATACATCAGATACTTCATCATTTGAATCAACTACTGACCAATTATCTGCAAATTCATCAATCTCAAAACAGGCTTTCAATTTATTTGAGGAACTCCTGGGGCATTTTCTAGCGAAATGTCCTTCTTGCTTACAGATAAAGCAAGCATTATCTCTTTTTGGCTGTTTCCTCTTTTTAACATATCTAAATTTTCTGAATGGTCTTCCTGGGTTTGCAACTCTTTTTGGTCTGTATTTACCATATTTCTTAGCTTTTCTTTTTTTAAAAGGAGTCCAGGGTAATACAGAGCGACATACATTCAGATTGGGAGAAACATTATGAACCTGTTTTTGCCAACATAAATATTTGAATTTTTCTTGACACCTAAATAGGAGATCTATCCAATAGATTTGTTCAATCTTTTTGTTCTGAACTTCTATATCTTTCATTATCATGTCTCCTAAATTTCCAGGTAGTTTTGATAAGAAAGCAATTTTTTGAGTAGGGTCATTATTCATTTTTGCTTTAAAGACTTTAGCCATATATTCCGACCCAAACTGATCTAGATCTTTGAGATCTTTCAACTCCATCCTAGTTAGATCAGTAATTATTTGCTTTAAATCATCTGTAGGTTCAGGAACAAATTGGGTAAGCAACAAAACTTCTAATGTAGCTAGACCTGCTAGTGCTACATTCTGTCTTTCTTCGGGGGTAGCTGAGAACCACCAATCCCACACAATACCTGCCATTCGTTTTTCTGCTAACAAGAATATTGAGAAATTATCCAACTTAGATACTACTTGCATCTGGTATAAAGCACCAATCCATATTCTGATTGATTCAGCTGGATTTTTTGACTTATCTAGATCCAAAACATACCCAGATGAATTAGCAGCAAACAAATCTTCTTCTAATCTTGGATATTTTGGTTCTTTATGCATGTTAGCTAAAGTTGACACTGGCTTTTCTCGTTTAAAACTGACTTGGCTGTTACTGGACTCGGCTATTTCTTCTTGAGAATCACTAGTTTCCCATTTCTGAGGGATTTCCATAGTTCTAGAAAACTTTGGAGGCTGCGATTCTTTCTTCTTTTTCTCTCTTCTTCTTCTTTCTTTTTCTTCTCTGCGCTGCTGATCAGCTATTTGTTCTTCTTGTGCCTAGTGATCAATTTCAATTCCAAGAAAGGAATCTTTCTTACTTTTTCTAAAGTCTGGCAAGGATTGTACTGCCAGTTCAACTCCATCTAGCAGATCCCATCTGAAGATTTGAAACATACTGACTGATTGCTCGATAGCGGCCTGTACCCATAATTTGCATTGATGACTGATATGTCCTTTTTCTTGCCATCCAATTTCAAATATCATTGATGAGCATACTCCATTTGATAATAGCAGATTTCCTGGGAAGGTTACTAGCATGGCAGATGTGGTTTCAGATGTATGAGTTTGATGTCGAATGGATCCCAGGAAATTCTAACTTTTTGGCAGATGCCCTGACAAGAGAAATGAACAAGGTTCATGTACATAAACAAAGTATGTTTGATATTAAGGGTAAAACTGCTACTGATGATAATTTTGACACTTTTGTACAGCGTTTTAAAATTTTAGAATTCTTGTTATTTGATATCACTGAACAAATCAAAAAAGTTGTTGGGTTGAGACTAAGGAGAAATCAATGGATTCAACGATGCCAGGCATGGCAACACAAAAATGTTGGTGTTTTTCTAAATCTGGATGATGAATTGGTCAAAGTTTATCCTATGCCAAATATGAAGGTGAAAGTTTATTTCAAGCTACTTGATGATACCTGGTCTAGGCACTATACACCCGAAATGATAAAGGTATTGAAGACCTTAAATTATTATCACATAATTGGCGGGATTGATTTCTCTGTTGCTGTGTATGTCTCTTCAAAAATGCTAAATCTTGAAGAAATCAACATGAATGGACTTGTTGAAAGATTTTTAAGATCATTAAGAATTCCTGATATGTTTGAAGAATTGGATGCAGCCTTTTTGCAAAGAATAGATGAAAATTTTGAATCAACAAATTCTTTTCCACAATATGAGTTGTTTCAGCCTTTTGCTGACTGGGAGATAAAGAATGGCAGATGTCAAAAGAAACTGCAGCTTCGAGCATCTCAATGTATTCTGAGAACTCTTCAATATCTCAGAACCTTTTCCGAACCGTGGGATTATCAAAGCATGGAATTTCGTAATCCAGTCGATCCTAATCCATTTGCACAAATGTATGGAAGAGATAGTGTGATAGAATCCACATTGGCAGAAAATACAGATCAGATAAAAAAGATTTCTATGTGGCTTCAAGAATTCCATCTATTAAAATTATCAGAAAAAATCTCCATGATTAAAACACTCGAGCCGATGCAAGGAAAACATAGAATATCACGATTAATTATTAATCAAAAAGCATTAGTAACAATCTGTGTTTGATCAGGGGACTGGACAGAAGATGCTATATGTTTGATAAATCTGCTATTATCAAATGGAGTATGCTCATCAATGATATTTGAAATTGGATGGCAAGAAAAAGGACATATCAGTCATCAATGCAAATTATGGGTATAGGCCGCTATCGAGCAATCAGTCAGTATATTTCAAATCTTCAGATGGGATCTGCTAGATGGAGTTGAACTGGCAGTACAATCCTTGCCAGACTTTAGAAAAAGTAAGAAAGATTCCTTTCTTGGAATTGAAATTGATCCATATGCATATGTAAACAGATGGAGTAAAGATGACTACCTCTTTTCATCAAAAACCCTACGAAAAACTGCAGATTCGATAAAATTTTCTTATGACACTGGACAGAGTTCACATGCTCCACAAAAAGAAGAATCTTCAATAGCAATTCATGATTCCAAAGGAAAAGCTAAAGTAGGGGAAGAAAAAGACACTGTCTTTGTTGATGTTTACCAAGATGCTCAGGTACAAAATGACCCCACTTGGGAAAAAGAATATTTATTGTGGCTAACATCATCATGGAAAAAGCCAGAAGACAATCTGGGAAAGTTAACCTGTGCTTGGGAAAGACAAAGGACCTCTGTAGACTCTGATTCGGATCCAGATTATGATAGTGATAGAAGCCCGAAAGGACCATGGTAAAGAATCTCTTATCAGCAATGTGATAATGTTGGTCACATGTTGTGATAAGAATATTTGTACAAAAGAAAAATTGAGTAGACACCGTCGGTGGAAAAAGATACCGACAGGACCCTCAATTATTTCTTCTTTATGTCAGATCTTAGTTAGCTTAGATTCTCTTTTAGGTTATTTAAGGAAGAATTCTCCATGTATGCATCATCGTGAGTTTTGAGTGTGAGTGTGTAATTGTATTCTGAGCTCTCAAAGATCAGAGGCTAGAAAAGCTCTTGACTTGAGGCTATCTATGGTGTGTAACCTTATTTTGAATAATATTGAAGCCTGCTGGGCCGCCAGTCTGAGGACTGTTTGTTTCAAGAACATCTGAGTGGTGAGATTGTAAGGCGTGTTGGAGAAGCGAAAAGGAGTCGCGCAGTCCACGCATATCTCTGGTTGATGTGAGAAAGATCTGCTTCAACATCCACTTTGATAAATTCAAGTAAGTCCATCTGTTTTGGTATCAGAGCCCTGTTCTAGTCCTAAGTCGGTAATCTATAGACAGAGCCTAGAGAAAGCCAGGCAGCATTCGAAAAGCATCTCTGTTATACATTGTGATGAGTAGATAAACGCTTTCTTTAGTCAATCTCTGGTTTAGATCATCAGTATGGCTCATTTCTTACGATCATTCTCTTCGATTGATAGAAAAGTAATTACTGAAGTTTCGTCTCGATCTGTTGAGACTGAGTTAAATGAAAATGAAAATCATGAGATAGTAGAAGACCCGTCCAAATGGACTCCTCCTGCTTTGCATGCTACTGACATTTATAAGCTCCCCATGACTTTTGTTTTAAAACGAAAAAACTTTCTGAAAGAGGTAGAGATAACTATAAAGATCTCTGGTCCGTCTACCCAAATTCTGGCCTTAAACTTGTTTTCTGATGATGAAATCAAAAAATTTCGCCAGTATGCTAAAGAAGGAAAATACTATTATCTTCATTTTGGGGGTATAAGAATAGGACTTGCTCCTCTGTTTCGTCATGGAATAAACACTCCTTGTATCGCTGAATTATTTGATACCCGTCATCAAAATTATCATCAGTAGCAGTTTTACCCTTAATATCAAACATACTTTGTTTATGTACATGAACCTTGTTCATTTCTCCTGTCAGGGCATCTGCCAAAAAGTTAGAATTTCCTGGGATCCATTCGACATCAAACTCATACATCTGAAACCACATCTGCCATGCTAGTAACCTTCCGCGAGCCAACTGTTTGGAAATCTTTGCAGTCAGGAAGTATTTAAAGTTCATGGAATCAGTACGAATTAAGAACTTTGCAGGAGCCAAATAAATTTCAAATTTCTAGATTCCATTGAAAATGGCTAGGGTTTCTTTCTCTACAGGAAAATAACCTTTTTGATGTTTCTGAAATTCTCCCGAGGCATATGCACAAAGAACTTCTTCAATTTTTTCATCAACTTTTATTCTTTCAAGAAGTGTAGCTGACCAAAAATTATCTGAAGCATCTATTTGTAGAATTAGAAATCCATTACCTGGCGGTTTTAATGCAGGCAAACTCTGGCATTCTTTCTTTACTAATTGAACTGCTTTAGTAGCTTCATCTGACCAGCGACCATTAATACACTGTCGAATTGTAGCAGTTTTTTCTGAAAGATTAGGGATATATTTATGTACATAATTCAGAATCCCTATAAATCTCTGAATCATGTGTTTATCTGCTAAGCGATCAGGGAATTCAGACAACTTTGTCAAAACATGTGGCTGCATCTGAATTTTCCCATTGTTGATATGGATTCCAAGAAAATCAATATTTTCTTGAAAGAGTATCATTTTCTTCTCAGATAAAATGAGACCATGTGCCTTTGCCTCTTCAAGAAAAATTTGCAAATGTTTCAAATGAGATTCTAAATCTGAGCTATGTACAAGAATATCATCAATATAGACAACTATAAAATCATATTTACTGAAGATATGATCCATTCTTCGTTGGAAGAAGGCAGGAGCATTCTTCAAACCGAAAGGAACGACTTTCCACTGGAAGAAACCTACAGGACATGTGAAAGCAGTCTTGTGGCGATCTTCTTCTGCAATCTGTATCTGATAATAGCCTGATTTCATATCAAATTTGCTAAAAATTTTACTTCCTTGAATTTTCTGCATAATGGTTTCTTGTCTAGGCATCGGATAATTAAAGCTTTTGGTTATTGCATTCAATGGCTTGTAGTTAATAACCATTCTATCCTTACCACGAACAATTTCTGAATGATTTCTGACAAGAAATGCAGAACATGAGTAATGAGATTCACTTCTTTCAATAAGCTGGAGATCTAGCAATTCTTGAATCTGCTTTCTCATTTCTCTTTCTTCAGCAGGGGTGCATGGTATCAATTTACCGTTTACCCCATTGTCATGCAGTGTTATTATTTCTTGACGTGGACTTTCTGTAGTCCAAAATGCCCGAGGGTTGTTAGAGCAACATTTTAACAATTCTTCATGTACACTGGTTTGTTCAACAGTCCAATTGGGATCTCTATTGGCTTTTTGAGTAGGTTGTGATTTTTCCTCATACATCATTAATACTTCTTTCCAATCATGAGACTCATTCTTTACTTTCTTAGAACCTACCTTCTTTTGACTCTGCTCTTTTCTGGCTTCTGAGTTTGCCATTGTTAGTCTTGGAACAACAACTGCTTTCTTTTTAACATTGCAGATGATTTTATCTTCACTTATTGTTACAGGCAGTACTGAATTAATAAATGGCATTCCTAAAAATAGACTTGCAGAAGCATCATAACGCTGGATAGCAGAGATTTTGATAGTAACCCCCCCAAGTTTCAAAGAAATGTTATCGACATAGTGGGTAAGGTTAACTGATCCACCAATTGTTTCTGAAACAAGAATATGCTGCAGAGGCTTCCATAACCCTTTAAAAAGAGATGGGCGTGCAAGATTATTTGAACCACCAGTGTCAATAAAAGCATCAACACTGATCCATTCACCACGGACTTGAACTTCAACAGGAATGTACAACAGATTACTGGATTTGACTATCTTTTTCAGAAAAGCATTTTCTTCATCTAGAGCAGTATTATTTACAGGAAGTGATGATGATGAAGACGCAACTATTTTAGGATATGGACACAAAGAACTCACAAGTGGTTGTGGAGGCAAGGAATGAAAACGAGGGAATGAGTCCTTTAATTCTTCTGGAGTAACAGTTTCTTCAGAAGAATTATCTGAGTATTCTTCTGTGTAATCATCTGTGTCAGTTTCATCACTATAATGATGTTCTTCTTCCCATTCACAGTCACTATGTTCATTTCCAAAACCAGAAGAACAAACATTCATCTTTTGGCTGATTTCATCAAGAGATTCAGTATCAGAGAGTGAAGCATCAGTCAAAATGTATACATCAGATACTTCATCATTTGAATCAACTACTGACCAATTATCTGCAAATTCATCAATCTCAAAACATGCTTTCAATTTATTTGAGGAACTCCTGGGGCATTTTCTAGCGAAATGTCCTTCTTGCTTACAGATAAAGCAAGCATTATCTCTTTTTGGCTGTTTCCTCTTTTTAACATATCTAAATTTTCTGAATGGTCTTCTTGGGTTTGCAACTCTTTTTGGTCTGTATTTACCATATTTCTTAGCTTTTCTTTTTTTAAAAGGAGTCCAGGGTAATACAGAGCGACATACATTCAGATTGGGAGAAACATTATGAACCTATTTTTGCTAACATAAATATTTGACTTTTTCTTGACACCTGAATAGGAGATCTATCCAATAGATTTGTTCAATCTTTTTCTTCTGAACTTCTATATCTTTCATTATCATGTCTCCTAAATTTCCGGGTAGTTTTGATAAGAAAGCAATTTTTTGAGTAGGGTCATTATTCATTTTTGCTTTAAAGACTTTAGCCATATATTCCGACCCAAACTGATCTAGATCTTTGAGATCTTTCAACTCCATCCTAGTTAGATCAGTAATTATTTGCTTTAACTCATCTGTAGGTTCAGGAACAAATTGGGTAAGCAACAAAACTTCTAATGTAGCTAGACCTGCTAGTGCTACATTCTGTCTTTCTTCGGGGGTAGCTGAGAACCACCAATCCCACACAATACCTGCCATTCATTTTTCTGCTAACAAGAATATTGAGAAATTATCCAACTTAGATACTACTTGCATCTAGCATAAAGCACCAATCCATATTCTGATTGATTCAGCTGGATTTTTTGACTTATCTAGATCCAAAACATACCCAGATGAATTAGCAGCAAACAAATCTTCTTCTAATCTTGGATATTTTGGTTCTTTATGCATGTTAGCTTTCTGCAAAGAAGGAATTATAAATGATGGAAATAAAGTGGCAGCATTCTCAAAAGTAGCCAATTCATTTTTGTTTTTGAAAGCTAAAGTTGACACTGTCTTTTCTTGTTTAAAACTGACTTGGCTGTTACTGGACTCGGCTATTTCTTCTTGAGAATCACTAGTTTCCCATTTCTGAGGGATTTCCATAGTTCTAGAAAACTTTGGAGGCTGCGATTCTTTCTTCTTTTTCTCTCTTCTTCTTCTTTCTTTTTCTTCTCTGCACTGCTGATCAGTTGTTTGTTCTTCTTGTAGGAGTTTCAGATTTGCTAGAATTAGTTCACTTTGACTTCCCAAATCATCTAAAACTTCTTCGGCGTGAGCACACCATGTGGTTAAATAATTGCCAATCTGATATACCTGATCAAGATCATTTGTATTTTGTGCATTATGTTCTATTAATGGAGCACAATCTGCACGAGTGGGTGGTTGTCGAGAAGATGAAGAAGTAGTACAAAATTTGGTACGAGGAGGCCACTTGTCACCTTTTACATATCGCCGATTGGCAAACTACCATTCTTCAACAGGAGGGAAATAACCTATGCAATGCATCTTATTTACAGTGGGTAAAAAAGGCTTTGATTCTGGTATATACAATTCATTGGAGGATAATACAAGCTCAGTCTGACCGACTTCTTGGAAAGTGGGTAAATTATGACTGCTAGAAGCAACATCAGTTGGAGCAACAGGAAATACATATCTTTTGTGCCTAGTGATCGGACGAGATACTTGTGGCTTTGGAGGAATCAGTTTAACTTGGCCATTGTCAATAGTAACTCGTTTTACTTTTAGTTCAGGCTTTTTCTCATCAGCTATGGATTTATATTGGAAATACCAATTTCCGGGTAATTCAGCAGGATCATACAAAACACCTTCTACTTGGGCATTAGATAGGCCAACAGTGACACAATCTTTTAAAACAGGTTGTTTCAACTTTGGGTGTGCAGTATTTGTAAGCTGAAATGAAGCTTGCCCAATTATAGAAAGATATTCACTTTCTTCTGCCATATTTATCCCTTGAACCCTAGTTAACAATTTCCAACAATCTTTTAAATGTACATCATTCAGGCTGATGGCATAATCAGGATATATTGTTCCATATTGACAACCTGTGGCTAAGTTTCCCATAATAGTTCCAATCCTAGCATGATCATAATTTTGATGACGAGTATCAAATAATTCAGCAATACAAGGAGTGTTTATTCCATGACGAAACAGAGGAGCAAATCCTATTCTTATACCCCCACCCGTGCAGATTGTGCTCCATTAATAGAACATAATGCACAAAATACAAATGATCTTGATCAGGTATATCAGATTGGCAATTATTTAACCACATGGTGTGCTCATGCCGAAGAAGTTTTAGATGATTTGGGAAGTCAAAGTGAACTAATTCTAGCAAATCTGAAACTCCTACAAGAAGAACAAACAGCTGATCAGCAGCGCAGAGAAGAAAAAGAAAGAAGAAGAAGAGAGAAAAAGAAGAAAGAATCGCAGCCTCCAAACTTTTCTAGAACTATGGAAATCCCTCAGAAATGGGAAACTAGTGATTCTCAAGAAGAAATAGCTGAGTCCAGTAACAGCCAAGTCAGTTTTAAACGAGAAAAGCCAGTGTCAACTTTAGCTTTCAAAAACAAAAATGAATTGGCTACTTTTGAGAATGCTGCCACTTTATTTCCATCATTTATAATGCCTTCTTTGCAGAAAGCTAACATGCATAAAGAACCAAAATATCCAAGATTAGAAGAAGATTTGTTTGCTGCATCTGGGTATGTTTTGGATCTAGATAAGTCAAAAAATCCAGCTGAATCAATCAGAATATGGATTGGTGCTTTATACCAGATGCAAGTAGTATCTAAGTTGGATAATTT
>APFE031628692.1:0-11267 GCA_000404065.3 Pinus taeda
AAATGAGCTTGATTGTATTAATTCAAAAGAAAAGAACCTTACAACCTTTTCCTTGACGCTGTACAAGCTCCTCCAGGGTCCAACAACAAGTCTCCTCCACTTTGACAAGCTTCACTCACTCCCTAATGGGGCCAAAAAGGTATGTGATCTCTCCTCTTAAGCTCAAATAGGAAGTCTTGATTTCACTAGCATTTACCTCAAAAGTTCAGCTTCTAACCTCCCTGGCTAGCCACTAACCCAATGCCTCAATTTATAGTGCAATGGAGGGCAGTTACTAGGTCCTCCTTCAAAGGGATAGAATCCTCCTTCAAAGAGATAGCTCCTCCTAACAAGGGATTAGCTCCTTCTCTTATGGGATGCATGAACCACTTTGGAGCGAACAATCCACGTCAAAAATTCTTCTAGAAACTTCTAGAATTAACCCAAAGTGAGTTTTTTAAGATAAAATTTGCGCCTTTTGACTTTCACAGGGGTACGCACCCTCCCCTTTACATAAAGAGCGTATAAGTACGCAGATACTTTGAACAAAAGGTGTGGGCTCGTAGGCAAAAGTGAGAGAAAGTGCGGAACCAGAGTTACATTGCTTTTTTGATGTCTTTCTCTCACCAAAGCTTGTTTTGAAGAGCTGAGGTCTGAGACTTGCTTAGGAGGCTGGTATAGGTGGTGATAGACCCATACCGACTGCAAATAATCAAGGTGACGATATTTTTGTATAACAGCTTGCCAACCTATGAGTTGAGGTACCCACGTATGATACAATGTACAGAAGGTGAGAAGGAAGGGGTGTCGAAGGAGTCATGGGGGACTTAGGGACATCCTCAATATCAATCATGTCTTTCGATTGGAAGAGTGCCCTAGCAAGGACCAGAGCATTTCCGTCCAAATTATGAACTACACTAGGTTCACCCAGTGAAATAAGAGCCCCTAAAGCAAGATTAATCTCTAGTGCATCAATTGCTACTGGTTGAAAATCACCAGCAAAACTACTCCTATGCCTTCTAGATGAAAGCTCGACACTCGCAAGTGAAATCCCACAAAGCCTCATAAACCAATGAACCTGTCAATCAACCACTTTTAAATATTAAGAGAACTTTTAAGGACTCAAAAAATAAAAATGTATGGCAATCTAGGAGCAGAGAGCACCCCAGGTGATTAGGACTATACACCAAAATACAAGAAAGTGAAGATAAGGAACTTCCAAAGATATTTTGGGATAATGACCCAAGCCTACCAGCAAAGGTATCAGAAAAAAGTTATGTTGACCTCCAAACAATACCCTTTTTCGGTGCAAGTACCGGAGCTTCCCAAGGGTAGCCCCTAGAAGTACTATGAAATTGATACAACATGTGTCTTTGATGCCACAATTATTCCCCCTACATCCACCCATGTGGTCCATAGGATAGGAAACTAATGTCACCAATTCGTAATTAGAAGTCAGGTGGAATAGTCATGGGTGCGGGATCCAACAAGTAGGAGAGGGGGTATCTCTCTTTCCCTATCTTTACTCGTCCTCGTGCTTAACTCATGTGTTAGAAGATCTTTCTCAGACAGCTTAATGAGGTTGGATTTTGACTCTTTAATTAACTTCTATGTTTCATTTTAGAGTGGCCTTGGAGAGTTTACTCTCCACACACCTATTTTGAGGCCCTAAATTCCCTAGACTAATTGATCTATCTATGAAAAAAATAAAAATCTAGTTCATTTTAAATTAAGCACCTGATTTTATTGGTCGATATTTAGGTCATGGGTAGCAGAAGTGAAACTTATGATGTTCTGACTCAGAAAGAAATCAGTAGAAAACTAGGCTACATGCAAATGTTACTTCTTTTTCTTCGATGAAACGTTATCTCTACAGGGTTCTATGAGAAATCTATGAAAGCAAAAACTCTTTTCTTTTTCTTTTAAACACTCTCACATATTCAACATCTATCGAAAGAGATTAAAATGCCTCAAATCAAACTACCTTAATGCATACTAGAATGCCTAAATCCAAGATTCCTTAGAGTGCTCTAAACAAACAAATGTGCTCTTTTAATATCCTAAGTCAAAATTTAACCAAATAAGGAGAAGCAGATATCCAAGAAAAATATCTCCCAAGCGAAGAAAATTTCAACCTCATACAAAGATTCACACACTTGCTGATAAATTAAAGATCAAAAACCAAAAACTAAAGGAAAGAAAAGGCAAAAACAATTGTTTTCTTTTTCTTTTCAAGGACTTCAAGTTTCAAGAAGGCAAAGCAATCAATCACCTTGAGATCAAAATTAAGTGAAAAGACACCAAAGTTCACCAGCCATAAACGATCACCAAGATGATAAGACCAAAGTTACTAAGAGATCAAAAACACTTGAACAACTTGATCAAAAGGACACATAAGAAAACAACAAAAAACAAAAATAAAAAACTTCAGAGAACCAAAATTACAAAGACCTTTCTCAAATAACCAAAAAGAAACTCAATGAGCCAACTTCAAGGATAAAAAACGAAGCAGTGAAGAGATTGGATTATAAAGCGAGTTGAGAATCAACTCACTGCTCCAAAGGAATAGAATAGTCAGACACTTTACCAAAAGTTCTAGAATCCAAACTAAGAATGCAAAACTTCAAAAAATTGCAAACCCTAGGTTAACAAAATATTTTTGCAAAAGAGACAAAGAACTAACACCAACAAGAAACAAGACCATTCCAGACTGCAAATGACTCTAAAAGAGCAAGAAAACTAGGCTACTCTCCCAACTGAAGAAACAAGCTTATACACACGTTTATTTGGAAGAAACGGCATGTATACGCAACTGTATATAAGAAAAAGCATGTATATGCAGAAAAATAGGGAAAAAACAATGTAGGCTTGATCCAGACTGGTTTCCCAAACTACAAATGAGTCGATAATACTGGGAAAATCAAGAAACGAGATAGAAAATCCCATATCAAGGAAAACACAACCCTTTTAGGAAATACAAGACTATATTCCCCAACTGAGTCACTAGTTATGTTGGTGGGAAATACTTCCCTAAGGTAAGGGTTGACAACCTCAACAAATCAAAGGAAGACTATAAACAAGAAGCATACATTCAAGCAAGCAAACTATGTAAACTACTAAAGTTTGGTTTGAGAGAATTACCCATAGGTCCTATGTTTGATGTTGTTCCTGCACGATCCAAATCCTCTGCTTCCTCGAAAGTGATCAAACCTAAAACACAATCTAAAGAAGCATATACATAGCAAGTAGTTCAAGGTGCATGCATAATAAACATTTTAGATCATTAAGCATAAACATATAAATCATGATGTATTAGACATGAATCATAAAAACATGAGATCATAAAATATCAAGAACAAGATAGATCTTCTTTATTAGTATCAGCAAATAGTATTGGAAGAATACAAATTGATCCAACCACAGCATCAACAGAACCTTACTCTGGATCCATCCAGTCCAAGCCTCAAAGATCACCTCCCAAGCATGTGAAAAAGGATGTCATATAATGGAAGATGAACATCTCTGCAAGGAAACAAGGGTTTCCTCTGGCTGGGAGTGTAGGGGGCACAAGGAAAATTAGACTTGATCTGGGGATAAAAGGACTTTAATTTCAATATCCTATCTCCTTCTATGACTAAGGCCTTCCCATGAGGTGTATAAATACCACCATAAATCAGTTGATTCAGTTAGGCCACAGGGTCCTATAGGTGCGCTTTCGGTGAAACCCGTACACCTTGCCCCAGAAATAGGAGATTTTTTTACTTTTTTTCATATTTTAAATTATGTATGCGAGTTTTGTATTATGGTACTTGTGTGTGTACGCACTTTTGAAAGGGAAGAGTCGCGTATGGAATTGAAAATATTATTTTTTAATAAATGATCAATTCTGAATGGGAAAGGGTTGCCCAAGGCCATACCAGACCATCATAACTATTGAAGTGTGGAATGATGTTATAACACTTGTAATAGTAATCGTTGAATTCACACTTGTAGTAGTAACAATTGGTGATTATATAGGGAACCAAAAAATTCTGCAGTTAACTGGCATTAAGAATGTATCGATTGAGAGAGTGTTTTCAGATACAAAATGTAAATGGCTAATAGAGAAAGGAAACAATCTATTTGCACTGATATGATTAACTAACTTGCTCATTTCAATGAGAACTTTCACTCGTTGATTGCGTATGAGTAGTATGTGAATCTACCAAAAGAAGAGAAGAACAAGAAGACTTGGACTAGTGGATTGGCGAATGTTGCATGTGTTCTAGAAGTTTTTGACTTTAGAGACAATGTTCATTTTTGTGCAAACAATTCTGATTCAAGAACAAGAACAATTGTGCTACCATCAAAGAATATTCATCTAAATTTGAAGGCATTAATATGGATATTCAAGCTACAGGAACCTAATATGCACTTAAAATTGTTGGAAGCAAATAGTTTCCCGAAGTCAAAGATGACGAGGCTAGAATTATCGGAGAATTCATTTCGCAAAATCGTCACGTTCCTTTCAATCTTTCTGTTCTAGATATTTCTTTGTTTAAACATACGTTTAGGGTCTTTTATTGGCTTTGTGCCCACGTGATGGGCTGAGAAAATACAACAAATGTTGCAAAATGCATTCTTTATATGCTTTATCACACACATAGAAAATATTGTATATTTGACTCGATTGATACCATTCTAAGGAATTAGATTTTCAAATATTTAATTTGTCCAATACCAATAGATTCTTCATGATGGCGTATCTAATATAAACTTTCATTTTCAACCATGTATTTCATGACTTGTCATATAATCTGTTACGAACCAGCTCACAAAAAGATAGAAAAGATAGATCAATGACTTCAAGATCAGCCTCTTTGAGGGGGAACCTCCTTTACATTACACAAAAGAATAATTCTTGGATGATACAAATGACTAAACCTCATTTCTCTATATAGGAGTCTAAGGGATCACAATATAATCAAAGCCGACATAAAAATAATAATATAAAGGCACAATAATAGCAATAGTGGGCTTTTATGGGGCACACTAATAATAATATGGGGACAATAGGGGCACAATAATAACAATAAGGGCTACAGTGACAATAGTAATGGGGGAATCAGTAGTATTATAGGGACTAACATGCCCCTCTCCTTCACAAAAGTGTTGTCCTCAACGCTTGAGTAGTTCTAGATGCTTCTGTATAAAATTCTCATCCTCCCATGTGGAATCTTAAGTGGGTAAGTTCTTCCACTTGATGAGATACTCCGAAATTGATCAATTTCGTAGTTTTTGAGTTCTTGTTTATGTGATTGCTTCAGGTTCCAATATGATTTTTCCTTCCTCGTCAAGTTCTAGCTATATTGTATGAACTGGGAGCTTGTCACCTATAACCTTCTTTAAACATGAAACATGGAAAACTGGGTGCACTCGAGAAGCTGCAAGAAGCTCTAATTTGTATGCCATAGTACCAACTTTTGCAACACCTTGTATGGACCATAATAATTTGGTGATAATTTATTATCCTTCTTATCTTGCTTAAGGGACATTTGTTTATATGGTTGTAGCCGTAGGAATACCCAATCACCTACATCAAAATTCTTTCGTTGCAATTTTGATCTACCTATTGTTTTGTTCCATTCTGTGCCAAAGTGAGGTTATCCTTTAAGAGTTGGAGAACTTGTTGTTGATGCTTGATGTGATCTTCCATTTCTTGAACCTTAGAATTTTCTCTTAAATATGATGTGATGGATGGTGAATAATATCCATAAAGTGCCATAAATGGGGTCATTTTTGTTGCAATATGGAAGGAAGTGTTATACCACCATTCAGTCAGAGGCAACCATTTGACCCATTGTGTCTATTTATCAAACACAAAGCAACGAATACATCCTTCCAAACATTTGTTTACTACCTCAGTTTTCCCATCATATTTAGGATGCTAAGATGAGCTATGAGTTAACTGAGTACCAAGACAAGAAAATAATTATGTCCAAAAATTTCCAGTGAAAATGGGATCTTTGCCGCTTACAATAATATTTGGGTTTCCATATAGCTTTTGAATTGTTTCCATAAATGCAGTAGAAATTGTACTGGCTTTAAATGGATGAGGTAATGCACAAAAGTGTGCATACTTGGTAAGTCTGTCAACTACCACCATGATGACACTCTTTCCTTCGGACTTGGATAAGCCTATCATAAAATCCATTGGAATCTCCTCCCAATGTTGGCTTGGAAAGGATAAAGGTTGTAATAGACCTGGGGTCTTAATTATTTCAACTTTATTTTGTTGGGAAACCAAACATTTTGCCACAAACTTTTGAATGTCCGATTTAAGGCCATCCCAAAACACTTCCTTCTTAACCCTGTGGTAATTTTTTAAAGATTTTGAGTGCCCTCCTAAGGGAGAAGTGTGCAATTCCATAAGAATCTTTTGTTTGAGTTAAGAATTCTTACATAGGTATAAGTGATCTTTGTACCATAACAAATCATTTTTCCAACTAAATGTATCAAATGTATTGGGATCTTGTTGTAACTTTTGAGTGAGTGCCCACACTTCTTGGTCATTCTTCCATTCATCCCTTCCTTCGTTTATCCAATCTGGTTGGATAATAGAAATGGCGCAAAGCAATGCTTCCACCTCCTCATCCTTTCTTGAGGGCGCATCTGCCACAACATTTTGTTTCCCTCTTTTATAGATTATTTCAAATTCATAACCCAACATCTTTGTGACCCATTTTTGCTGCTCTTCTAAAGATGATATTTGTTCTAAAAAGTATTTCAGACTATCATTATTCATTTTTACGTTGAAGTGTCTTCCCATTAGGTAGGTACCTTTGTGTGTTTTGCACATTATGGAGATCAAAATATTGCTCCATATATAATATCCATGTTATGGGATCCTTGCCATCAAACTTCATCATATCGATCTTTGGAACATGGTGGGTCTTCAATCCAATGTTATATTCTATGAAATCATGATTAAAATTTATTTTTTTCTCATCATGAGTTTCCTTTACTACCCTTTCACCATTAGTAAACATTTCTTATAGCAACTTTGTCAAATTTGTCTACAAATCTTCGATTTTGCCTTCCATCTTAGCTTCCACGCCTTTCTTTAAACCATCCATCTTATCTTCCATTCCATCCATCTTAGCTTCCACACCTTTCTTTAAACCATCCATCTTAGCTTTTGTTACTTTTTGTGAGAGTGAAATTTGTTGCACTTGGTCTCGTAATTTTGAAATATCATGTTGCATTTCTTCCTCTTCATGATTCATGCTAGAGCTTTCAGGTTGCTTACTAGGTGTTTATATTTTCTTTCTTCGGGGCATAAATTAATGATAATTATGCTTCACTATGCCCTTTGACTTCCTTCAAACTAATTTTTCCAACCAAACTTACGCAAAATTTTAAAACAAACTACACACCTTTTTTCACTTTGTAGGAGCTTGATATTGAATCTGATGTATCTCTGAAATTTCAGATTTCCAAGGTCTGAAATTGCAAATTATGATATCTCTCTAAGTCCTCTTTCCAATTCCACCAGTCTGATCGAAACTGGATTCTCCAAGAAGGAGTTATGCCCAATCTCCCAAGATGAACTGATTATACACTCTTTTAGTAGAGTGAACTTGTACAAAGTTCCATGTGTCACTTTTTCAACCTTCATACCTAAAACCGATGCACAGAAAAGTACAATCTATCCTCTCTTTGTAACTTCTTACTAAATTTCAATATAATACTCAGAGAGAAAGTTATGACGATTTTCCCAAGGTCACCTGTTTTGGATGTAATTCATGAGCCCGCAAAAACCTTAACTTCCTTAGATCATATCTCCGAAAATATAACGAGATGAGATCATAAATTCAGACCCGAGGATCATCGAGATTTTGACTCAAATGGGTTTTTCTTTTTAGCATCTGAAACGTCGCAAAAATAAATAAATAAATAAGTTATAGCGAAAATCCCGAGATGACCTGTTTGGAGCAGCAAAACCCTAGAATCCAAAGCTTTGACGATTTTCCCAAGTTCACATGTTTAGGATGTAATTCGTGAGCCTGCAAAAACCCAAACTTCCTTATTTCATATCTCCGAAAATATAGCGAGACGAGATCTGAAATTCCGACCCAAGGATCATCGAGATTTCGACTCAAATGGGTTTTTCTTTTTAGCGCCTGAAACGTCCCCCAAAAAAATTATTAAAAAAAATTATAGCGAAAATCCCAAGATGACCTATTTGGAGCAACAAAACCCTAGAATCCAAAGCTTTGATACCAAATGTTATGAACTAGCTCAAAAAAAATAGAAAAGATAGATCAACGACTTAAAAATCAGCCTCTTCAAGGGGGAAACCTCCTTTACATTACACAAATGAACAATTCTTGGATGATACCAATGACTAAACCTCCTTTCTATATATAGGAGTCTAAGGGGTCACAATATAATCAAAGTCGGCATAACAATAATAATATAAGGGCACAACAATAAAAATAGTGGGCTTCTATGGGGCACAATAATAACAATATGGGGACAATAGGGGCACAATAATAACAATAAGTGCTACAATGACAATAGTAATGGGGGAATCACTAGTACTATAGGGACCTAGCACAATCCTAAATTCAATGTGAATCAAGAAGAAATGTAGTTCTGGTATCATATACTGTGGAAGCATAATGCTTCTTTAACTTTTTTTTAATTCAAGATGTCTTTGTAAAAAAGGTCAATTGCATGATATCTGGATAAGAGCCTCATCAAATATTTGCACAAGCCCAGGTTTTCCTATGGGGGATGCATGAAGAAAGAGAAAGTAATACCCTAATTTGAATTTATGGATTTGAAGGTAAGCCAGTGTTGCTCGCACAATTTGTTATAAATAAGTATTTTGTTGTTGAAGTCTGTAGTAAATATTATGACTAGCTGGCTATATTTGAAAGAAAAAAGAAAATACAATTTATCTCTTTGTCGTTTGATGTTAGAAAAATCACATTTAAAGAATGTGGCTCATGTCGCAAAGCTCACAGAGACTTTACATTATTTTAACTTAAGTGTTTTTTAATCCATTAAAGCCTTTGATAAAGAGGGTTTGTTTAGTGCAACATGGAAACTATTGGGCATGAGAACTTACTTCCATGAGTTAGAGAGGAAATTCATTATACATCAACAAAAAAGCAAGGGCTAGTAATAGATACTGAAGAAATGTTGAAGAACCAAGCATCATACTTCTACAGAGCAATATATACCTTCCACAATTGATACTGGTGTGAGTTCATCCTCAAGTCAAAAAAAAAGAGAAAAGATATTGCAAGTACAAAACTAGTTCACGGTGTGCTATTAGGTAGCAAAAATGACAAAGAGCCTCTTCAAAGATTCACTCCAAAAAGAGTGTAGATGGCTTAATCAACCAAATCCTGAATTCCTGTCAAAACAAGAAGCGTTGAAGAAGCTATAGACATGGAATTTGACAATGTTGTGCCACCTAATTAGGTTAGTGCTTGTTTGGTAGAAAATCAAAAAACAATGCAGCAAATTGTTGAAGAAATTACTACTTTCAATGGTCATCCTATCACATTGCAAAATGAAAATTATGAAAACGGCAGTAAAAAATTGAAGATTAATAAAATAAAGGTTCATAACAAAAATGTTATTAATCAAGTAGAAATTCATGTTTATCTATTTGGGGTTGGAACCACATGGCTAATGATATTGGATCCAGCTACTAGTAACGTACTTTCACAGTCTAATAGCCAACACGAAGCAGAAAACTTGAGACTGAAAACAAGAATAAAAGAGCCATAAAATGCTCTAAGTTCGGGTCCTTTGTTGATGACTCCATTGGCAATATGGACACCACCATTGGAAATTTCTACCCCCGACACATCACATAGATTTGATAAACCCATCAATCAACTTAATGTGGTGAAAACATATATTATCAATAATATATGTGACATATTGCAAATTATTGAACATGCATCGCAAGTAGCTTTTGATTTATAACATTTAGTACAAAGAATTAAGTCATTTGTCGAGAGCATTGAATGTGATCTTGAAAGGGACAAGTATTTTGTAACAATGACTTACACGATTTTAGCCAGAAACTTCATTTACTTTCTTATCTAGAGAAAAAAAGGTATGAATTGTTGAATGCTAATCGTATGAAGAAAATCAAAGTTGCATGGTCTTAGAGAATCAGAAGATTGGAGAACATTATTTCTGAATGTGAAAACATAGGGAATCAAACAATTAATGCCTATGTCAATGCCATACAGATTGTGTGGGATCTAAATAGTCCACGCATCATATTTGACTTTGTATTAATTCTACGATATATGTTGATGGTTGAATTGGATATGCTAAAATAGTCAAAGACAACAGAATTTGATAGTATAATTAATTTTAGTACAAAGGAAATTATCAAATGGCTAATTACATTTGTTAATGTTAATGGATAAAACTCTGCTTTAGCTACACAGTTGCAAGAAAAATCTAGGGAAATTGAGAAGGAGATATTCAATCAACATGTTAACTAGGAAATTATAGTCGCTCCTATGAAATATTACATCTAGGCCAAGTTAAATAAATTCCTTGAACAAATTGAAAATCTGAAAAGGGTTGAAAGTTAAACAATGAGGATTTATGCTTTTACATATTGTGAGTTAGCTTAAATCTTAGAAGATTCGTTTTCTTGTTAAAATCAATCAAATTTTTATTTCTTATCCTGTCCTTGATTTATTTTATAATATAATTTAAATATTATTAATTTTAATCTAATTTATCGTTAATATTTATAAATAATATAATCTTTATTATTATATTATTATTAATATTTTAACTCTATATTAATAATTATAATATCATCTAATAAAATTATTAATTTTAATATCAATATATATATTAAAATAATCATCATATTATAATAATATTATTAATATAATAATTAATAAAATATTACTAAAAATATCCCTAGGTTTTTAATAACTATTTAGGTTTCTTTTCTGGTATATATTTATAATAAATTTCATATTATAATATAAATTAATATTAAGAATTTAAGTAGTCTTGGGGTTAGTTTTTTTTAATAATACTTTTATTAATATATTTGATTAGAATATAATTAAATATTAAATTAATTAATGCAGATTATTATAAAACTAATAATTAGTATAAAAATATATTAATAATACTTTAATTAATATATGTAAGAATAAATAATTTATTCAATAGCAATATTGTAATAACTCTAATCAATAGTATTAATATAACTATTTTAATAAATTAATATAATGTTAATATTAATT
>APFE031628701.1:1506-17290 GCA_000404065.3 Pinus taeda
TGAGACACACAATCGTATTGTGCTCTTTGCCTTCCAATCTAACTTCTTCCATTCTTCATCGGACACTCCTGTTGGTTTAGTACCTGGATCTACTGTGATCCACTGATCTTTATCCACAAACAGATCCTCCATCTTGAGTTTCCACAACTCAAAATTATGACCATTAAATATCTCGATCTTTATCTTTCCACTGCTTGCCATCTTCTTTCACCACCAGAATCGATTTCGCGGATCTCTGACTAAACAGGGTCTACCACAGGCCCGAGCAAAACCCCTCAGCAACAAAGGCGTCCCCTTGAAGCCAAAGCAACTCTGATACCAAATGTAGGTTTTAACCCCATACAAAAATTACCTGCATATGAATTCTAAAACACAAAAAATAAAAAATGCGAGAGCATAACACATAAAACACATATACACAGAGATTTTCCCCTGGATACAAAAATCGGGACTACCAGCTTGATTTTTCATTATGTTCCTTTCAATGTTACAATACATATTTATACATGTCGAAGCATCCAATAACATGGACCAAAAACCATCGTGTCCAAAACCATGGACAGAAAACCATCACTTCCAAAACCATGTGCGAAAATTATGCACAAAACCATAGGTAGGTCCACCCAACCTAACATAGGGTCAAAAACCAATAGAGTGGGGTTGCCTGCACCCTTCAAACCCCCTGTGACCCCCACCACTACGCAATCGGCGCAATGAAGGGGGGGCGGGATTCGCCCCCCCTCTAACCCCTCGTTTAACTATGTGGGCTGGTCGTGGAAAGAATATAAAACAACCCAACATTGACAAACTCCTTGCTAAATAGATTATCCCAAGAGCTAGTTGCCAGCATATTTGCATAACTTTCCCTGTTGTCTTTGAAGGCCTCACATTCTAAAATGAAATTTTTTTCTATTTCCACTTTTCTGGAAGAACAAAAAATGCATACTTTTTCCTCCCACACTTCCTTTGGCCTTTTCTAGCGCCATGTTTCACAACGGAGTTGATGAGAATTAGTCCTTAACTGAGCAATAAGAATTTTGTCTCTCCAAGAGTTATTGGCCTCTATGTATGCTTTTGGTTGATGACTATGAGTGGGATTAAACACTTCAATAGAGTAATTTTCTTTCTTCCTATCTCCTTATCCCAAGTATGCTTGTGGGACTTTTCCATAAGAAAAGCTTTTATTTCTTTGTTGTTTATGGCACACGCGTTCAAGAAAATACCCCATTTACTAAACCATTTGTTATTTTGCTGCATCCAATTTTTTTTTGCTCTTGCACAAATTATCATTAAAGACAACCTTATGCCATCTACCTTCTTCCATTTGATCATTTTTTTTAAATACCTTATGACTCACACCATAGCAATTGCTTCAATAGTAGTAGTCCCTGTTTCACTTAACACGATATCATAAGGAACTACACTTTTAATCTCACATTTGTTTGTAATCAAACGTTTACCTAAATTTTCTCAAATTGTCTCCACTGCATGTCAGATGTACTGCTAGCCCATAGTTCACAACCATAGAGAATCACTAGAATCACTAGAAGGAAAAAAGAGTTTGAGTGGTTTTCCAGTCCCATAACTCTGCCTCTCTACACCTATTTTGAAAAGCATAATGCTTTCCAAACCCCCAAAGTTCTTTTCTTTCTACAACCATTCCAGCTTAGATTTTTGTTGAAGTCAATTTTGAGGTATTTTTAATCCACAACTTCTTCCAGAATGTTGCCTTCAAAGTAGAACTTATGATGGTTATGTTTTCTTTTCTTAGATAAGACCACTACTCTCATTTTGCTGATATTGATTTGCATCCCCACACTTCTAAATGCTCAAAGGATAGTAAGTGATCTTGCAAACCAGGAGTTGATTTAAAAATCAAAATAAGGTCATATGCATACAAAATAAGCCTTATAACAAACTTGCCCAAATGGATACCATCACCCCCTTGCGAATTTAACCACTCCTCAAGCTTGTCGATATATAAACCAAAAGGGTAGGAGGCAGTGGGCAACCTTGCTTGAACCCGATATCACTTCTACAACTTTCAAAAATGCCCACTGAAGTTCTAATTTTGACTTTCACCTCTTCATACAGCATATGAACAGCTGCTCTCAAATGTTTAGGAACCCCAAGTTCCTACATTCTGTGCCAAAGCTTATCCCTAGGAACCGAGTCAAACGCTTTTCTGAAATCAACAAAGCAACAAAAGACTTCTTCCTTTTTCTCCCAAAATTTTTCAATGATGTGCCTTAAAGTTATACAATGATTAGTTGTGGAATGTTTAGGTTTAAAACCAGCTTGCCCTTTAGCATGCTTATCTCTTTCTTTTGCCCACTTGCTAATTTTGTTTCTAGAATGCTTCCAAATAACTTTGCAAACAAAGGGTTTATCATGGTGGTCCTATAATTGGAGGGATTATTGACGTCATTGCTCTTGACAAGAGGTATAGCCAGACTAGTTGTCCAATCTGTAGGGAGCCCTTATTGTATGATGTTGTTGAAAATTTTTGTAATGTGAGGTGCAAGAATCTTTGAGCCCCACTTTAGATATTTTGCTTGGAGTTTAGCTAAGTCTTTTTCTTTTCCAACACCCAACTTCTTGATACCCATCTCTACCTCTTGTACTGTGAAGAGTTGAATATCAGTGTTGACCAAGGGGGGAGGGTCAACCTTGTGAACCTGCTCATAGAGTTGTCTTGCATAGTCAAACCATTTAGAAGTTGTAATATTATTTCCAATTTGTATCTTTTTCGGTTGGAGCTCCTTCCAAAATAATTTGGGATTATTTTTCCCAAGGAAGATTAGTTCTTCCCTCTTTGAAATCATGAAATCGACCTTTTTCTTGCTTAATAACTACTTGTAAGCTTTGAGCTTTATGTTATCCTTGTTTAAATCTTTCCACATTCTCCTTGCCTTTTTGCATTCCTCGTCAAACCAAGCATTAACCAGAAAACAATTTGTTTCAGACTTCTTAATTTTTTTCTCTTTTGCACTTTGCAAGTGCGCATTGAATTAAATGTGTTAATTCATGACTATGAAGGCTGTGAATTGTAATTTTCTCCTTCTCGAAGAGCCTCTCTAGTGTCATTTTGAAGATATTGCAATTTTCTGGGGTCAAAATAATTCTACCCAGTGGGAGATTTTGTTGGACATGCTGAATTTTTTATTCTAATTGTTTCTTTCCAATCCAAGAGAAACATAAATAAATTGGCTTGTGATCTGATTTCAAGTCCTACAGTTGATCTCCAATCAAAACTTTCTCCATTTTCTCACACAAACCATGCAAGAAAATTACATAATCTACCACACTTGCTCCATTGTAAGTATTGCAAGTGAAATTACCGAACTTTGCCCATCTATTCAAGCCATTACAAATGACGAAATCAAAGGTCCCACATAGAGTAAACAATTGTTCACCAAAGAGATTGTAGCCCTTGTCCTCTTAAATTCTTTCCCACTAATGATTACTTTCTTCTGTAAGCCAAATAAGGTCACAATAATCTTTACAACAAATAATGCTAGCTTGCTCAATTGCAGTCCTAGCATTGAAATCACCCATTATAAGGACTTCACCTAGCTACGAATATGTTGTAATTTCCGCTTTTAAGGCTGCAAATGGATCTTTATGGTCAAGGCCTCTACTTTTGTAGATTTTTGAAACCTGCGACGCAAAATAGAATGTTGCAATTCTGATGTGGTTTCCATTTTTTGATATTTTAAACCAAATGAATTGCTTATTTGAGTCTTCTTTTTCTAACTAAATGAGATGACCTTCTTTCTCCCTTACTAAAACTATGATACCCTATGCATTTTTCCATTCCCTACTCGAACTACCTTGTCCGCTTTAATCCATCTATCTTGTGTCCTTTTTATAATAATGATTTCTTCCCACCTAGCGGTATTGATGCAAGTCTCCATTTCCTCCTCGAGACTTCGCTTCAAGTCATTGGGAATGTCTACAAGTTTATGCACTGTGGAATTAAATGCACTAATTTGAAACATTGTCCCATGTTTGTCTTACCTCGACATCATAACTAATTAATCTTGGCTTGTCATTTTAAAGTTATGGATTTGGATGATATATCCCTGTTATCAATCTTTATTTCTCTAGGCAATAGTTGTGTGCCCTGATTGGCCAGAGAATTTGCAGAATTTGCAGCTTCATTAAGGTTTTTTTATATGGTAAACTTCTATCAAGTCATTTTTTTCTACCAACCAGTATAGATCCATCTTAAATACGGATCTAGCATGATCCGAGAGAGTTCCAATTTTCTCACGTGTAAATTTTTTTTATGAGAAGACATTATTTAAATGTTTTATATAGTGTTTGTTTGTTTTTTTTTTTTTTAATTATTTTGTTGGACATAAACAAAATTTCAACTTTGATGACGACTGACAATGTTACACATCATATTGGGTTGTAGAATGAGCCTCTTGGCTCAATAACTTGATTCTATGAAGTATTGGAGGAAGGAATTGCTCCTCGTTCTTTCTGCATTTTATCACTTGATGGATGATGATCTTAGAGTCTCCAAAGACTGAAAGATGTTGAATACCCCTAGAGAGAGCAAGATCCAACCCCTACCACAGAGCAAGATAATTGGCTTGGTTGTTTGTAGAAACACCTATTCCCAGGTGATTTGAGACTCTTTTTCTTTGTCAAGGCAAAGAGAACCCCTCTTACTCCAACCTCCCCAAAAATTAATTTAGCTTAATATGGAGATGAGTAGAAAAAAATTAATTTATTTTTTAATACAAGGGAGAAATGCAATTTCTTCACTGCTTAATATGGAGATGATAGAAATAGTATATTACATGATGTGTGTAATTCATTCTTAAAACCAAAATATATTAATAACAAAAAATACTGTAAACCATAAGTAAAATATTTCAATGTTCATATTAAATAACATAATTTTATATCTACTTTATATAGACAAAAATAAAGTAAGTTAAATTAAAAATTTTCTTATATTTTCACTTTTCATAACTAGGGAGATGTATAATTTATTTCAATTTTTATATGGAGTTGATATATAAGATTTTAAAAACATCAATAACAAAGAAAAATTTAATGTGGGTTATAAATAAAATATTTCAATGCATAGGCTGAGTTAAAGATTTTTAACATGAAACATATATAGAGAGAGAAAGATTGAAAGAATTCTTATTCCATTAATAACTTCTTTCTAATTCAATGTATGAGGGAGATTTGTAATTCTTTCAATATTTAATATAGATTTAATATGTAATATTTTATAAAATATTAATAATAAAAATAATTAAATTTATGCATAGAGGAAAATACGAGATGGCATGTTTTAACATTTTAATGTGGAGAATGTGAATTATAAATAAAATGTTTTAATGTCAACTACATATATATTATACTAGCGCAAGTCCATCCTAACTCAGGAGAGGGATCAAATATCTTTTCACTCTAAAAGAGGTTTGCATCTCAAGAGATTTCTAGATTTAGAATTAAGAAAAAACTAAATTAGTAACTATACCATTGAGCATGGGGCCATAGTCTAATTTATCAATATAATTGGTATAAAAAAAACACATTTTCTTAACAAAATAACCCTAAAAATACCAAAAAAAAAAATAAAATAAAATAAAATAAATAACAGGCTTCTTAACAAAATAACCCAAAAAAAATATAGGCTTCTTAACAAAATAACCCTAAAGTAACAAAATAATCATAATTAAGTGATTTATGATTAAATTTCAATTTCAATTCTTAAAAGATAGCTTTCTTTTAAAATTAAACATTATATTAATATATTATATAATATTAATTATATATAACCTCCTTTCCCTTTCAAATTTATATTTAATTATATAATAACCTCTTCTTCCTCTCAAATTTCTTTTTCTTCATTATAACAAACTAGTTTCTTAAAGTAAAATGGTTTTAGTAAGCGTACATGGTTTCCTATTTTTCCTAATTTAAATAAAAATAATAAATATTTAAATAGTAAAAAGTGTTATTTCAAACTATTTTTAATATTTATTAAAATAATAAAATATAAAATATTATATATAATGAATTTTAATTAAAAATATTATTATTTTAAATTTTAAATTAAAAAAAGATACATATTTCTTAATTATTATTAATTAATAAAAAATCATAGAGATATGGGTACTCAGTGCATGGATATAGAAACCACAACGCTGGTGAATCGAGAATGCTGGTGTCGAACGTGGGATGTGGAGGTTGAAAATGAAAGTAGGTAAGTGACCTTCAAAATATGCATTCTTTGTCACCAATGTGTGCTGGGTGGGTAATGAGAAGTGTAAGAGGTTTACAAAGTGGACTGTGAAAGAGGCTTGGCCAGGCTTATCAGTGTTTTCTGTGAGGATTGACTGGATATTTATCTGTGTTTTATAGTCTTTTCATTTAGATGGTGAATACTAAAATAACATAGTCAATTTTATTTCTTCGTTGAGGTGGTTTTACTCTGCAGAGGAAAGATCTAATAGGGAAAGCTTCTAAACAGAATAGTCTCCTCAAAGTAGACATATTGTGGACAAACTTGTAGCGGTTCTAGCACAATCTGGTTCACTCACTACAAGTTGTAGGTATGTTTCTTTTTCCTAAGAAACTACATTAATACCTAGGAATGTCAATTATTGACTCTATATAAGCCATTGTGATTCCTTCCTTGTCTCTTTAGGCTTGCTTCTGGTTTCAATATAACATGTTTTTACATTTCCTCTTTTACTCTGCTCTCTATCACATTTTTCTTATATTTGTAATTGCACTATATATCCTTTTATGCATCGTTATTACACATCTCCCCCACCAGCATAGGCCATATGCCAACCGATTCTGAATCCTCCTCAAACTCATGGTTGGATACCCTCGTTATGGATAGATGGGTCTTCTTATTAGTTATTTTACATTTATCTGCGTTCACTGGGCTAGTTTTTGTTTTATCTCTAGACCTTGCAAACGTTTTGATTTTAGAGTCTACAAAATCTGGGTTACTTTCTTGGGATGCTATTGATGTTGCTGCAACTAGCTCCTAGATACCAACCATCCTCGCATCCTTGCCAATTTTGCCTTTTGGCTTTGGTTCTTTACTAGACTCTCCTCCTTTCCGGTACTGATCTTTCCACTTTCCTCTGGCGATCTGTTTCTCTGGTAAGTTGTTTTCGGTCCATGGGTGGTAGGTGGCACTTACTCCTTTGGGATCACACCCATATCTCCACACACATTGGCTGGACATCCCCCCATGTGCCCTGGATGCCTCGTTAATCAGCCTCTTACAACCTGTTA
The DNA here is from genome assembly GCA_000404065.3 of Pinus taeda. Lineage (NCBI taxonomy): Eukaryota > Viridiplantae > Streptophyta > Pinopsida > Pinales > Pinaceae > Pinus > Pinus taeda. The sequence continues at coordinate 8,794 of APFE031628701.1, forward strand.
GCACATCCATGTCAGACTCAGAATTTTTGCCATATTTGGAGTTTGTTCTAACGGCGATCTTTATCCTGGCTGTTTTTGGATTCATTCCCCACGCAAGTTATCTCCCTCATAAAACATTCCTCCCGCATCCCGAGCCTGTCGCATTTATTTTTGGTCTCCCCTATATCATTTCTACCTTTCTGCCAGATCATCCACATTTATTTCTATTAGACGGCCCTTTTAATATATTCCATTGGGGTCATTTCAAATCCACCGGCTTATGGCGGGCCATCTTTCCAACTCATCTGCCAACAAGGCCCTCATTAGAGCCACAATGGACATTGAGTCACTACTACATTTTGTTGACTCTCGAAAATGGGGAGACCCACGTTCTCTGGATACGTGGTGCAATATCTTGGGTGAGGCTAGTCCGACAAGTGGCTTCCATGTGTCCCATGCTTCACAAGGTGGTGATCAAGTTGCATGGGGCCGACATTCCAAAAATAAGCAACACTCTATAAAAATGACCTCTCCACCACCTACTTTATCTTTGGAGAATGTTGTGCTTATCGATAGGATTACCAGCTTAGATAAACAAGCTTCAGTTGGCAGGTGGCATTTTGCTGATTTCAGTGACTCAAACATGAGAGACTGGGTGGGGAAAAGATGGAAAACCATGTTAGGGTATATGCTAACGATCGTTGGGCTCCTGAAGGGGTGGTATAGCTTCCATTTCCTAAGTCAGGAGGACTTAGAGAAAATCAAATCATTGCCATGGATTAATGGGAAAAGCTTCCTCGCACTACACCACTAGTACATATGATATAATTCACTCCATAACACACCTCAGAATAAGCTCATCTGGGTGAAGCTTCCTGACTTTCCTATAGAACTTTGGACAAAACAAGTCCTTTCGGATATAGGAAATGTGATTGGAAAATTTGTATACATCGACCCACGTAGCTTGGGAGCACAGGATAAAAGGGTGGCTTGGATCCCAATTGAGAAAGAATATCGTGGGGGCTTCCTGGATCACATTGATTTACTCTGGGGAGAGACTCAGTTATCACAAAGATTAGATTTCTGGGGAGTACCCTTTCGGTGCTCACTCTGTCACCATACTGGACATTTGTTGGCACAATGCCCTCGTCGACCGAGTGATTTACTACATGGAAAACCCCACATTAATCATCAAAAGGGTTGTGACAATGGAAGACGACCTTCAACAAGTTTTTGGAATGCGATTTCTCCCCAGTGGCACGCCGGTATTTCTCGAAATTATTTTCCTCGTCATTCGTATGCTCAGAATTCCTCACTAAATGGATCTTCGCCTATTCCAATTCCATCATTCCCTCTACCTTTTCTAAAGTCGGACTCCCATGCCCCATCTAGTCTTGCCATACAGGGCTATATTCCCCCCTGGATGCCAACCATCCCAACCTGGACATCCTACCACCTTTACCGACTCCTTTCTCATCGCATGAACTTCCTTCCACCTCCCATTTTTCTTATGTTCCTTCCTCGTCACCATCTCTTTTTGCAAACCGGGGTAAAGGGCCTAGGACTAGTGTAATTCCACCTAACTTGCCTCTACACTCTCCTACAAACTCTATTGGCAATGATCTAGATTTTTTGCCGAATAGGAAATCCCTAGATTTACACTACCTTACCATCCACAAATCTGCTGGATCACCTACCCCCACATCAACCCTACATCGACCAGCAACATCACTGTCAGGCAGACACAGAACCGTGGAAGCATACATTTCAGGGGACGACCTAGAAAAATCCCCCTTTCCTCAACCCTAGACAGATTCTTGGTTGATGTGCCAATTGCTAACATCCCTACCTCACGGGCCCTTAGAGCACGGCAACCCAAGATGGTTTCTCCATGACATTCACCCTTTCTCTAAACATTCGGGGATTGGGAGCTGCCCCGAAATTTCAGGCCCTCAGGAGTCTTTTTGCTTCACTACGTCCTACTATCATTTTACTACAAGAATCTATGCACTCTGTAACTCAAGCAATACAATATTTCTAGAAAATGCTCCCGGAATAGCATATATCTGCTACCACAGTAGTGGGACTCTCTGGTGGTTTAGTGGTGATCTGGGACCCTAAATGGGTCAGCTTTAAAGCATACAGGTGTTTTGCAAGCATACTACTTGAGGGACATATTTGCATCCTGGGTGGAAGAATCCAAATACTAAATACATATGCACCTTATAGGGACCAGGCCATATTTTGGGATCGTCTTTTCTCCTCTAGTATAATGGAATTAGCCTCCCTTATCATCGCGGGAGATTTAAACTATACTTTTTCTCTCAAAAAAAATTGGGGACGATCCAAGAGACTTGACCCTTTGGCTGGGATTTTTCGAGATGCGTTTCTTACATACAATTTTGTGGACATTTTCCCAAATGAAATGGCACCTACTTGGGATAATGGGAGAGGAGGGGAGGCGTATATTGCCAAGAGACTGGACCGCTTTCTAATACATCAGCAGTTGATTGACCATCTTGGAGAGGTGCAGACAAATATCATTAGTAACTTCTTATCTGACCACGGGCCTGTTACTCTGGTCTAGAAGAGGTCGCGGGTGCGCCCTGGCATGCCATTCAAATTCAACAAAACTTGGTTAGAAGACTCGGATTGCAACACACTTATGTGAGAATCCTGGAATTGTGGGCGGGATACTCACTCATCCCCCATGGAACATATTCTTGGAAAACTGGAATCTCTCTGAGGCGTTGTAAAATCCTGGCAAAAAAATAAAAAACAATCTATGGAAAGAGAAATCAGGGATATTCAATGTGAACTGGACACCCTTCTCCCCCTGATGGCCATGGATAATTTTCCTGCTACCACCCGAACTCACATTCGGGAACTAGAGGTAAAAAGAAATCGTATTTTAGATATTGAAGAAGCAACTTGGCGTCTAAAGAGCCGAGCCATCTAGATAAAGGAGGGAGATAGGAATACAAATTTTTTTCACCACTTTGCAAACCATCGGCACACTACAAACTCTATTTGGGAAATACAGGATGCTGAGGGATCCCATATTTAGTGACAGGAGAATATCTCCAAAGCTGCCATCTCACACTTCAAAACTGCTTATGAGCGAAAGGACAATATAACTACTGAAGACCTCATTTGGGCAATAGAACACTACCCAACTATGTTTGACCAGGACTCAAACGAAGCCCTGTATAGATGCATCACGGAAGAAGAACTTCTTAGTGTCCTCAAATCTTTCAAATCTGACAAAATTCCTAGCCCAGATGGGTGGACCGTGGAGCTATTCACACATTTCTTTGATCTTTTCAAACAAGATCTACTTCAAATGGTGGAGGAGTCTAGACTCTCTGGGCAGATACACCATCGTATCAAGTCCACCTACATTGCCCTCATCCCGAAGCATAATCCTCCTATCTCTTTTGATTATTACAGGTCTATTTCACTATGCAACCTCATCTACAAGATTATATCCAAAACCATAGCAGGCCGACTGAAGGATACTCTCTCCTGCCATATATCCCCCTAACAACATGGTTTTCTAAAGGGCCTTCAAATACATGATGATGTTGCTAATGCACAGGAATGCTTGCATTCCATCATACAAAAAACCTAAACGTTGCTATTCTACAAGTTGATATATAGAAAGCTTTTGACAATCTAGATTGGGGCTATCTTAGGCTGGTCATTTACAAAATTGGATTACAACCAAAATGTGTGGATTGGATTATGGCATGTGTCATTAGTGTTGATTATTTTGTGATCATAAATGGGTATCCTTAAAAATTCTTCCGGGTTGGGCGGGATTTGAGACAAGGCTACTCACTATCGCCCCAGTTATCCATTCTAGCTATGGACAGCCTAAGCTTGCACATCTCTCATGCAGTGGAATGAGATCATTTTCAGGCTCTTAATATTGGCTACAAAATCAACATTTCACATGGTTTTTTTGTCAATGACGTGTTGATTATGGGTATGTTGTATCGTCTTTCTTGGTTATGCCTTTTTCACATTTTCAGAAAATTTGCAAATGCTACTAGTCTTCATTTGAATGCAAAAAAATCTACCTTGTATCATGGAAATTGTGACTTGGATATCATTGTCTACATAAAGATATTGTTCGATATTGATGCCAAATTAATGGATCTGGGTATCCATATAAAACCATGTAATTATAGAAACAGTGACTAGCTATGGCTAGTTGATAGATTTTTTTTTTTAATCGGGATGGGAATACAGAAATATTTCCCTGGGAGGGCGGGTTATCCTTTCCCAAGCTGTTCTAAACCAACTAGGAGTTTATTGGGGCCACCTTTACCATATTCTTGCTACTATCATCCTCTCTTAACCTAGTAATGGCCAATTTTATCTGGGGGGAAAGTCATATTCAAAAGAAATTTCACCTTGCTAAAATATCTAAAGTCTCTTTGCCAAAAGTTAGAGGGGGATGGGGTATTCTAGATCTTCGCTATTTTGGATAGGCTTTACTTATCATGTCCCTTTGGAGAGGTATTTTTGGTACCGGAACCTGGAGTCTGGTCATCAGACAAAAATACCTTAAGAAACATGACTTCACTTTCTAGTTCCGTAAAGGAACCATTGGAGCCAAGAATGGATCTGCCATCTGGCTTAGTTTCCGAAAAGTCACCAAAATCTTCCTGCAACATCTGGTTTGGAACATTGGCACGGGCCACAATATTCTCATTGGATCTGATCATATCCTGGGTTATGGTGATGTTGACAATATCCCAAATCTCCTTATTGCCTCCCTTAATAGAAGGGGCATCTTTTTCTGGAGTCAAGCCATAATATCTTGGAGGGGCCCTCATCCCATATAGAAATCTACACAAGAGCTGGGGTTATCTAGCAATTGGGACTTGGAATGGGAGCACATTGTCGCTGGGATGAATCAGCTGAAAATCTGCCACGCTAGAAATCGAGACAAGTTAATCTGGTCAGGGAAGCTGCAGAATGACAACATTAGTGTGGTAGATACATACCTTTCACTCTCTTCAAAGGTCTCAAACCTGACTGAGAAATATCCCCTATTTGCATATTGGAAAACCAACATCCCCAACAAAATCATCCTCTTCACATGACTGGTTTTCATAACAAAAATCTAACTTGGAAAAACTTGCAAAAGAGACAATGGCATGGACCAGGCATCTGTCCTATTTGTAAGAAGGAAACTGAAAACAACAGTCATATATTCCTCAATTGTCCTCTTACCTCATAGATCTAGAAAGGACTCTCTTCCCACTTAGATTTTCCTTTTTACCAACATGCATGCATAAAGGGCTATTTTTTATGGTGGACAACTCAAAACGTTGACTAGGAAAATCATGCCTCCTATTTGTTTTCTGGAAATCTGGAAGTGGAGGAACAACTACATCTTTCAAAATGGCACTGGGAGCTTCCACAATGTTCTGGAAAAGATCATCATCTGTTACACTATATATTCCACTAAGGACATAAGCAAAAAAGTCCCTTGCCAAAAGAAGACTAAGTTTCAACCAATATATCCGATGGGTTTTTTTGATGGGGTTGCACAACAACAAGTGTGTGGATGTGGTTTATGGCTAGCCATCTCAAAGGAACAAATTTTCAGAGCTTATTGGCATGGTTGAAGGGGCACAAAGACTAAAGATGAGGTATTGGCATTATGGGGCCTCATATGGTTCACAATCTAGCTGGATATTCCTCTCATCCACATCCATGGAGATTCTAAAATAATTATAGAGCACATTAAGGGAACCACTAAAATCACAAATCCTTTAGTTCTTGGTTGGCTGACAAGAATTGAACTGAACTGTTACAGATGCAGCACAACAATTTCGCTATCAGACAGGTTAATAGGAAACAAAACATGGATGTTGATGAACTATCGAAGAAGTGCTTAACTGACTCCATTGGGAAAATGCACTTAACTATTACTGTGGACTAGGAGAGCATTAATATTGAAGATTTCCTCTTCCCTGGATAGGATTTCTCCCACCATTATATTTTTTTGAATTTTTGATGTTGTGCAGAGTTTTTTTGAAGTGTTTGTTCATATGTTTTTACAAATTTTGTCACATAATACTATTTCTAATACAGGTGTGGATAAAACAAAGTATATTTTTGGTTTGGATTCTTGGGATGATGATAAGATGCACTCCATCTTAGGAGAAGGAAAAGGGCAACTGGAATTTGGATATTTGGCCACTGGGCTTAAAAGTGTCCTTTGCGAGGATTTGACTTGAAAACTCATTGCTTGTTTCTGTTTTTTTTGTCTCCTCGTAGATGGTGAATTACCTGAACAATATTTGTTTTTCTTTTCTGCTGGGGTGAAAACCTATACCAAAGAATTGTCATGTTGAAGAAGCTGCTAATCGACACAGGTTACTCAATTGGGCTTTTGTTATTTTTGTATTGATGCGGTACTGGCACTCTTAGGACAACAAAATCTTCAAAATATGGTTACTTATCTACAATGCAAGACTGTTTTTTGTTACAGGGATCATGTATTTATGACATCTTTTATTATACTATTTCTGGATTGCAACTTTCACATACCTGTATTTCGATCTGTAATCTTGTTGTATATGGACTTTGGATATGTATTTTCTGGACATTGCGGATAAGGCATATGTAAAGAATATTTGATGGAAAATATATATATTTCAATATCTGATAATATATAATATTAAACTTTTTTTCGTACTGGAAAAAAATAGAAACCGCAATGCTAAAGATATCAAAAGAAATATACACAATAACAACTATGCAAATTCATATATTTTATGAACACGGGGATATACAGCATGCTGTGCAGAAGCAAACACAATATTCTACATATATTTAGTGCACTCGTCACCCTAAACGTTGCGTCAGCACAACGTTACATTTGCACATGGACACGCAGAGTTTTATTCTGTGGCATAAAAGGTTACGAAAAGGTTTAGTCTATCTGCAGATGTTCAGGCATCCTGATGAAGAAGAACAGGGGGGCTCGGAGGAGGCAAGCGTGGACACTCGGGCAGACCGCTGGGATATCGAGAGAAATCCTGGCAATAATCGTAAGTCATATAGTTGTTCCTCACAAAGTCGAGGGCTTGTTTCTGAGCCTTGGAGAGCGTAGGCGGGATGAGGTGATCCAAGTACCCGGGCAGCTTGCAATCGTGTTGTTCACCCGTGCAACCGCTGATTATGAAGTCGCTGTAAGTTGAGAGAAAGGGTTCGTAACTGTAGTTTGCCCTGTATTTTCCTCCATCGGTTGCCCAGTCGGATGCGTCCCACACGGTTGCATAGATAGACATTGGCTTTGCTGGGTACTGCGATTCCACACTCTGCTGCTTCCGGAATTGTCGGATGGGAACGCTGTCCACGAAAAACCTGCGCTCAACCCAAGCACACAAACAGCTAGTTGAGTCGACGAATTTGAATTATTGCACTATTAATCATATTCAACTGAAAAAGCCAAGAAACTCTCAAACATACATAATCTTGTTTAACATCTAACCACATTGTCCTAACTATTCTTAATAAAACTAAGAAATCCAAATTTTTGAACTTTACAATTGAAAAATCTTTGAGACACTTACTAGATCACTTGTGAGCGATGGAAATATATTAGTATTAAAAGTAAAGTAAAGGCATTGAAGTATATTATGTGGACTTTATATAAAAAGGAGTCCAGAAATGTTTCAATACATCGAAAAAATAATTTTTTTATTGGATTTAGAAGTGTTTTTATTTGTATTTAAAAATATTTACGTTTTATGTATGTAATATTTAATATTTTGATTAAAAAATTGTAATAAAAAATTATATTAACGTGATATTTTAACATTTTTGACTTAAATCAAATTTTTACAATTACAAGAAAGGAAAAATAAAAATTATATAAAAAAATTTAATGTAATGTAAAAATTTATAAACTTGGTCAAAATAAAATAAAAAATAAAAATAATTCTACAAGTAAAAAATAGAAAGGCTCATGGTATGGTATTGATCCATGGTATTCATATGGAATATAACCTATTTAAAAAAAGAAATTAAAACAATCTAGATGCATCTTAACTCTATATTTACCAAACTCTAAGAGAGATCAAATCTCTTTGAATCTTAAGAGTTTTGATCCCTCTAGACACTTGTAAATTTAGAATCATGGATCCACGATGATTAAATCACAATTTAATTCTTTATCAAGAAAATAATTAAATTAAAGACTTGCTCTCCATGTTTTGAAGGCTTCCTCCAAATTTATTCTCAATAATTATCTCCTACCCTAATTTTTCTGCCAAAATCTTTGCATAAACAATACTACATTTGGGATCTTGTTTCTTTGTGATTCATAGTTCTGATTACCCCAAAATTAGTGTTGCTTAAGCTTCAATTTTTCATTTCTTCACCCAAAAAAAACCCAATTTATTAACATTGTTTTTCTTTTTTGTTTACTATTAACAAAAATAAAATTATAGAAAAAAATTGATGTAATATAATGTAAAGATTTTAACTTTGT